>JAOTOM010003448.1:0-157100 GCA_034440615.1 Ashinkailepas kermadecensis
GAAATCATGCAATAGAGGCGAGGGCAGGGTTTTGGCATTCGCGGAGTGTTCTGGATATGTATGTGCAATTAGTTTTTATTCTAGCTCCGAAAACGCTCCACGTTCAGCTTCTTGTATTTTGATGAACTCAAGTTGCCCATAAGCATGTGTCAAGGTCCATTGTAACATGTTGTGCAGTGGGACCCCTAGTGATCCGCAAATTTGTTATTTTTGGGAGAAAATTCGCCGATCCCGACCAAATTCTTAATTTGAGTGCATATTTTGTCGCAGTAGTCCGCCTAAATATTTTGTCATAAATTCAAGGCTGGAAAGTTCAAGATATACTTTGATACCTAATTTATGACGATGACCAATTTCGTCGAGATGGGGCTGAGACCACCATGAGGCCTTCTACTTCGCCTGCAATCATTGGCTGTTGTAGGTAAGTGCTCGACACTCAATGAATTGATGATGACTGAAACTTTAGGGCGCGTTGATTGTGCATCCATTTAGCGCCCACTAACACCCTTTGGAAGATAGCGAGATATCAGCAAAGTACTATGAATGACTCTTAATCTAAACTGGGTGGATCTTGGATTGTTCTCCGAAGTGTGAATCTGAACTGTGCGAATCTTGGATTGTTCTCCGGAGTGTGGATCTGAACTGTGCGGATTTTTAAAATTGTTTTTTCGGAGCCATGTTTCAAAGACACAGAAATATCCAGCACGAAGAAAACTAGCCTACATATCTCCCACTCACTATTTGTTACAAGAACACAATTTAGGATCACACCAAGACAAATTATCTTTTATAAAATTTTGCCACTCGGCCGACATTTTAAGGGGATTGCTTATGACGCATATCATACCAACAAGCAATGCTTGTCAGAGTTCCCCTGACGTGGAAAGTGTCTACCGAACAGCTTCGGAGATGCGATGGATTCGAGCCCGTGTCTCCGACACTGCTCCTGACTGAAGTCGAGTTCCGACACCGCTCCTGACTGAAGTCGAGTTAGATTATTTCACCATTCGGTCACACACACACACACAGAATGAGCTTGATGACCTAAGCATTGAAACACTGCATGAGCCTGAATTATTACGACGTGATGCAAAAGCTCCCACGCCATCGAATATCTTGCTCACATGTGGGTTGTGTTGCATTCTTGTGGGCTGCGTAGATCCCCAATATTGATTTGAGACCCCACCACCACCACCACCTGAACACTGTGAACACTGAACACTGAACACCTGTGAACACTGTAGGTTCACAAGCCTTGGCGTTCAATCACTCTTCTCAGTGTCCGATAACCTTGCGCCGGCCGCTTATCGTACACTAACTTTAGCACGACAGGCTTTTCCACAGTTCATGCTATTCATGTTCGTTACCAATCGCCGGAGCAGGGCGTGGCCGAGTGTCTCAACAGACGCCGGATCATCGTTTCATGGGGCGTGGGCGAGCGTTTCAAAGGACGCCGGAATACGACTTCCCGAGCTCGTCAAGACCAATACAAAATCGAGATACTCCCCCAGCGGTGTGTTGTTTACAATTAAGCCAGCCGCCCGCGTCACTCTCGTGCAGAGCGACGCGGCGTCCGCCGGATGTCGGGCCGCACACTGAACACATGTGTCATCCGATACATGTGTCATATATCCATCAATGTGTCATTCGATACATGTGTCATATATCCATCAATGTGTCATACGATACATGAGTCATATATCCATCAATGTGTCATTCGATGCGACTGCTGGCGCTTTAGTCCGAATGATTATCCCAGATCCAGCAGCGCGATAAGGTAGCATGGTGCCGACGTCAAACCAGTGGTCTGGCCATGGGCGTCGAGTTGTGTAATCTTGAAGTGACGTTTGCCCCATAAATGTTAGCTTGGCTCTCAATTATTTCAACCTTTAACATGGGACCCTGTAGGGTCCCCAATGCACTTGGGCGCGCTTATTGTCTCCATGCACTTCCCCGAGTAAGTTTCAGAAAGCAACGCCCGTGGGTTTGGCCTTTACAACAGCATCTCCAGCCGAAAGCGATATCATCCCGAGGAATGTGAGGAATCCATCCTACGGTTGATGTCGACGTCTGACGTGCCGCGGATGTCCGCCAGACGTGGCACACGCACGCACACAGAAGACCCGTGTCGGCGCGCCGTCGTGGCCTGTTCCCAGTGGCAGGAGTGGCGCAGTACCCCCTCCCCGGGCTTGCCACCACATGACCCGAGACGCACACAGAAGACCCGTGTCGGCGCGCCGTCGTGGCCTGTTCCCAGTGGCGGGAGTGGCGCAGTACCCCCTCCCCGGGCTTGCCACCACATGACCCGGGACGCACACAGAAGACCCGTGTCGGCGCGCCGTCGTGGCCTGTTCCCAGTGGCAGGAGTGGCGCAGTACCCCTCCCCGGGCTTGCCACCACATGACCCGAGACGCACACAGAAGACCCGTGTCGGCGCGCCGTCGTGGCCTGTTCCCGGTGGCAGGGTGGCGCAGTACCCCTCCCCGGGCTTGCCACCACATGACCCGAGACGCGCACGGAAGACCCGTGTCGGCACGCCGTCGTGCCCTGTTCCCAGTGGCAGGAGTGGCGCAGTACCCCCCTCCCCGGGCTTGCCACCACATGACCCGAGACGCACACAGAAGACCCGTGTCGGCGCGCCGTCGTGGCCTGTTCCCGGTGGCAGGAGTGGCGCAGTACCCCCTCCCGGGCTTGCCACCACATGACCCGGACGCACACAGAAGACCCGTGTCGGCACGCCGTCGTGGCTGTTCCCAGTGGCGGGGTGGCGCAGTACCCCCTCCCCGGGCTTGCCACCACATGACCCGAGACGCACACAGAAGACCCGTGTCGGCACGCCGTCGTGGCCTGTTCCCGGTGGCAGGAGTGGCGCAGTACCCCCTCCCCCGGGCTTGCCACCACATGACCCGAGACGCACACAGAAGACCCGTGTCGGCGCGCCGTCGTGGCCTGTTCCCAGTGGCAGGAGTGGCGCAGTACCCCCTCCCCGGGCTTGCCACCACATGACCCGAGACGCACGTGGAAGACCCGTGTCGGCACGCCGTCGTGGCCTGTTCCCAGTGGCGGGAGTGGCGCAGTCCCCCTCCCCGGGCTTGCCACCGCATGACCCGAGACGCACACAGAAGACCCGTGTCGGCGCGCCGTCGTGGCCTGTTCCCAGTGGCGGGGTGGCGCAGTACCCCCTCCCGGGCTTGCCACCACATGACCCGAGACGCACACAGAAGACCCGTGTCGGCACGCCGTCGTGGCCTGTTCCCAGTGGCAGGAGTGGCGCAGTACCCCCGGGCTTGCCACCACATGACCCGAGACGCACACAGAAGACCCGTGTCGGCGCGCCGTCGTGGCCTGTTCCCAGTGGCAGGAGTGGCGCAGTACCCCCTCCCCGGGCTTGCCACCACATGACCCGAGACGCACACAGAAGACCCGTGTCGGCGCGCCGTCGTGGCCTGTTCCCAGTGGCAGGAGTGGCGCAGTACCCCCCCCCCCGGGCTTGCCACCACATGACCCGAGACGCACACAGAAGACCCGTGTCGGCGCGCCGTCGTGGCCTGTTCCCAGTGGCAGGAGTGGCGCAGTACCCCCTCCCCGGGCTTGCCACCACATGACCCGAGACGCACACAGAAGACCCGTGTCGGCGCGCCGTCGTGGCCTGTTCCCAGTGGCAGGAGTGGCGCAGTACCCCCCTCCCCGGGCTTGCCACCACATGACCCGAGACGCACACAGAAGACCCGTGTCGGCACGCCGTCGTGGCCTGTTCCCAGTGGCAGGAGTGGCGCAGTACCCCCTCCCCGGGCTTGCCACCACATGACCCGAGACGCACACAGAAGACCCGTGTCGGCGCGCCGTCGTGGCCTGTTCCCAGTGGCAGGAGTGGCGCAGTACCCCCTCCCCGGGCTTGCCACCACATGACCCGAGACGCACACAGAAGACCCGTGTCGGCGCGCCGTCGTGGCCTGTTCCCAGTGGCAGGAGTGGCGCAGTACCCCCTCCCCGGGCTTGCCACCACATGACCCGAGACGCACACAGAAGACCCGTGTCGGCGCGCCGTCGTGGCCTGTTCCCAGTGGCAGGAGTGGCGCAGTACCCCCTCCCCGGGCTTGCCACCACATGACCCGAGACGCACACAGAAGACCCGTGTCGGCGCGCCGTCGTGGCCTGTTCCCAGTGGCAGGAGTGGCGCAGTACCCCCTCCCCGGGCTTGCCACCACATGACCCGAGACGCACACAGAAGACCCGTGTCGGCGCGCCGTCGTGGCCTGTTCCCAGTGGCAGGAGTGGCGCAGTACCCCCTCCCCGGGCTTGCCACCACATGACCCGAGACGCACACAGAAGACCCGTGTCGGCGCGCCGTCGTGGCCTGTTCCCAGTGGCAGGAGTGGCGCAGTACCCCCTCCCCGGGCTTGCCACCACATGACCCGAGACGCACACAGAAGACCCGTGTCGGCGCGCCGTCGTGGCCTGTTCCCAGTGGCAGGAGTGGCGCAGTACCCCCTCCCCGGGCTTGCCACCACATGACCCGAGACGCACACAGAAGACCCGTGTCGGCGCGCCGTCGTGGCCTGTTCCCAGTGGCAGGAGTGGCGCAGTACCCCCTCCCCGGGCTTGCCACCACATGACCCGAGACGCACACAGAAGACCCGTGTCGGCACGCCGTCGTGGCCTGTTCCCAGTGGCAGGAGTGGCGCAGTACCCCTCCCCGGGCTTGCCACCACATGACCCGAGACGCACACAGAAGACCCGTGTCGGCGCGCCGTCGTGCCCTGTTCCCAGTGGCAGGAGTGGCGCAGTACCCCCTCCCCCGGGCTTGCCACCACATGACCCGAGACGCACACAGAAGACCCGTGTCGGCGCGCCGTCGTGGCCTGTTCCCAGTGGCAGGAGTGGCGCAGTACCCCCCTCCCCGGGCTTGCCACCACATGACCCGAGACGCACACAGAAGACCCGTGTCGGCGCGCCGTCGTGCCCTGTTCCCAGTGGCAGGAGTGGCGCAGTACCCCCTCCCCGGGCTTGCCACCACATGACCCGAGACGCACACAGAAGACCCGTGTCGGCGCGCCGTCGTGGCCTGTTCCCAGTGGCAGGAGTGGCGCAGTACCCCCTCCCCGGGCTTGCCACCACATGACCCGAGACGCACACAGAAGACCCGTGTCGGCGCGCCGTCGTGGCCTGTTCCCAGTGGCAGGAGTGGCGCAGTACCCCCTCCCCGGGCTTGCCACCACATGACCCGAGACGCACACAGAAGACCCGTGTCGGCGCGCCGTCGTGCCCTGTTCCAGTGGCAGGAGTGGCGCAGTACCCCCTCCCCGGGCTTGCCACCACATGACCCGAGACGCACACAGAAGACCCGTGTCGGCGCGCCGTCGTGCCCTGTTCCCAGTGGCAGGAGTGGCGCAGTACCCCCCTCCCCGGGCTTGCCACCACATGACCCGAGACGCACACAGAAGGCCCGAGTCGGCAGGCCGCCTGGCCTGTTCTGGCGCAGTACCCCCTCCCCGGGCTTGCCACCACATGACCCGAGACGCACATGGAAGGCCCGAGTCGGCAGGCCGCCTGGCCTGTTCGGCGCAGTACCGCCTGCCATGAATCGCCAGCAGCCCCTGGCTTCCATCACAGCACCGGCACCGCCCCAAGGCCGTGTCTCAGCCGGGCCACGTCTGGCACGAGCAAACGCACATGCTCCCACTCGGATTTATACTCGGCGGACCTTCAAACACCAGACAGTTGCATGCCGAACATGTTTTGCCACGGAATCCCATGAGCAAGCGACACAAACTTAAATTTGTGTGAGCATACAGCAGACAGTAACCTTCCCAAATGCTTGTGTCGTGTTGGGCAATTGTTATTGCTTCAGGATATAGGTGGAATAATAAAGGGATTTGTGTATTATTTTTCACACCAATTGAACAATGTTAAGTACATTCTGTAACTCACGGATATTACACGTTAGCTGCCGTGTTCTACTCCATGCATAGGCGACTGGACAGGAAGCACCTCGGGTAGTTTACCTGACACGGCAGATTATATACACACACGCACGCACGCACGCACGCACACACGCACGCACGCACGCACGCACGCACGCACGCACGCACGCACACACACACTCGTGTTTACCGTGACTACCGAGGAATATGTCCTGGCGGCCACTAACGAGGACACCCTTTAGTTACCACAGGAGAAGCATCGATTTTTTATCGGTGATAGAGCAAGATCTGCCGAGTAAGATGGAGGGTCGATTTGGGAGGAAGCATCCAATTGTTGGCTCCCAGTGTGGATTAAATTACCGAGGACATTGGCAAAACCTAGGACAATGTGTGTCCATACATGTTTATCCTGGATACCGAGGACAAGGTGTGCCCATGCATGTTTATCGTGATTTCCGATTTGGCGATTCCCGATACGTCATTGGCGTAGGAACGTCTCAAAAAGTTGGTGGGCCAGGATCAACAGCAGGGTCGCACCCAGGAATTTCGCAAAATACCATGGTTGACCACTTTTGGATAGAGAACCCGATAATTTTAATAGTGAACACACAACTTTCACCACTAAGTGGGGGGGGGGCAGGCCACTGGGCGCGCCTATGGCTAACAGCAGCATGTGGTATAAAAACAACTATCATCGCAGTATAAGTACTTTCAAATTAACACTTCTCGCTGGACTTGGAACTCTTTTCACGACCGATGGCTCCTTTTGTAATAATGGGTTCATCTTCCTGGTGAGAGTGAAACCATCAGTATTACTGTTTAAAAAATCGACTTCCGTTATGTGCGTGTGTGTGGGGGAGGGGGAGTGCAAGCTCATTACAACCTCACTAATGGGTTTGGGGTGTGCCCTAGTTCCCTTGATATACTAGGGTATATCAAGTGGTGTGGTGTACTATACGTCTTTAAGATGTCCCCCGTTGTAGATGTTTACTGATGTTGGTGAGGAGAAAGAATAAGCAATAACGTAGCTTACTTGCTGGCACATAGCAAAATAAGTATCATGATTGATGCTGGAAAGGATGAGAAACAGGAAAGGCCGGTGATCGCTGCTTGAAAATTATTTGAACCGGTGTGTGGCAGACCAATATTGGCAGGCTAACAGACTGGGGCAAAGAAACACGCAATGAATACAAATACATTGTGTGGTGTTTGTCCTCGGGGCCTAACTCCAATACTAGGTGATTAGTCACCTCAATCATTTCTGTAGTATACATCGTGCACCTTAGCATATCCACCACTTGAAACGAAATGCTATAACTACTGCACGTGGCACCCGGCTGAAACGGAATGCAAGCGCTTATTTTGGGGACCAACAATTCAGTGCAGAATAGCTGACAGGTGACAACACACGGCACCTCATAACATCATTACGTGTTCAGACTTAAGAGCCACAAGGGCCCATCCTGAATTCAATTCGATGATTAGTTCTCTTCTTCCCACGTTTTCTGGTGGCTAAGTAATCCGGATAACCGCTGAGTTTTGATGCCCCTCATCCATTTGGTTAAATAAGCTGTCAGATTGGCTACCGGACTGAGGCTCTAGTTAGGTGTTAGTTTTTGGACCTTTCCGCTTTTCTTTGTCTTCGGATGTGTTTTAGGGCTCTAGCCAATTTTTGTTAGGGGTCCGGCAAAGTTTTGCGTCGCTGGCTCTTTTCCTTAGAGTTTTGTTGGTTTTTGGTGCACGGACGATTTTTTATGTATCGGCGCGTTTTCGCAGACCCCGAAGTGTTCATTTAATGCCCGGTCTTTTTGTTGATTTTTTACGACCATGTCGATTTTTAGGGTCTCAGCCTGTTTTTTAGGCCCCATGCGGTCTCACCGCCCCGGTGTGCTTTGGGGGGCCCGTTGTGCTTTGTTTTCTAGCCCCCGGTGTTGTTATTTAGAGATGCAACGCATGGCTTAAGGCCCTGCCGCTCTTTGCCGGACTCGGTGCGCTTTGGAGGGTCCGGTGCATTTTCGTCCTCCGGTTGTGCTCTTATGGGCCTGCGGTGCATATTTGGGGTTCTTCGCCCACATTTGTTGAACCCCAGCACGATATTGGGGATCCGGTATAATTTATCGGGGTCCCGTCGCGATTTTTCGGGCCCAGGCGCGTGGTTCTGGGGGATCGAACTCCAGTTTTCTGGGCTCGACGCAATTTGCTGTGCTCGAGCCACGGCCTGATTTTTCGGGCCCCTGGCGACATTTTTGTGTCCCTTCGCGATTTTTCGAGCTTCGGTGCGTGTTTCGGTGCCGTATGCGTTTTGCTAAGGCACCTGGTATGTTTGGGCTAAGGAGCGATTTTCCTGGCTCGGATATTTATTTTTCGGAATCCCTCTTTATTTTGTAGGGCTCCGGCTTGATTCTTGTCGGGTTCCGATACGATTGTGGGGATACGCTGTGTATTTTTGAGGCCATCGACGCCAATTGTTTTTAGCCCCGAGGGGAATTTTTGATGCCCCGAACAGAATTCATGGGACTACCGATATATATTTTGGGTCCCAAGCACGATATTGGGGGGGGGGGGGGGGGGGGCTTGGCGCTAGCTTGCTGGGCGCGTTGCACTTATCTGGGCCCCAGAGCGATTGTTGTGTTCCCCAGCGAAAATGTTCGGGCCCTGTGCAAGTTTTTGGTGCCCGCTGTATTGATTTATAATCCCTAATTCTGTGGCCCCGACGCGAATTTATGGGGCCTCAGAACCACTTTTGGGAACCCCAGCGCGATTCTTTGGTTCTTGGGAGCCCACCTCTTTAGGATGGAGGGGGGGGGGGAGCATTTGCCTCGTTGGAATGGCACTGCGGCTGCTCAACGGGTTTTTTTTTCAGCCGATGGCACCCTTCAGAGTAGAAATGCTCTAAGGAGAACGGGTCTACTCAATGAAGTCCCTTTGTGATTTTTTTGGGCCGAATTCTATTTTTCTAAGCCTCCTGCGCGATATTGTTGGGCCCCGGTACGATTCTTCTGTGTGTATTTTTTTTCGGTGTTCCAACGCGCTTCTTTTCCGGGGCCCGACGCATTTTTGGGGTGTTTGGCGCAGTTTTTGTGGCCGCAGAGTGACATTATGGGTAGAATTGAATTTTGAAAAGCCAGCTGCGACTTGTGGGGCGCCGGTGCGACTTTTTGGGCACCCAGTGTGATTTCCAAGTGAAGCGGTGCGACATTTTTGGGTCTAAGTACAATTTTTAGACCCTGTCGTCATTTTTTGGGATGCCTATCGCGAGTTTTAGTGGCCTCGACACGTCTTTGGGGGCCCAACACGTTTTGTATTCATTTGGAGCGATTGCTGGGGCCCGAAAGTGATTTTCCGTGTCCGGACTGCATTTTTTTTTGCCCTGGCTTCATTTATTGGATGTTCTCGATGAGACTTTTGGGGCCCCGGTGCGACCTGTCGAGCCCCTAGCGTGATTTTCAGGGTCCCCGGCGCGACTGTTTGGTACCTTCAGGCTCAGCGTGATTTGCATTGGCCTTGGCCCAACCTTTTGGGGTCCCCGTTGGGATTTTATAGAATCTTGGCACGAATTTCTGTCGGCCCCTAGCGTGATTTTCGGGGCCCAGGCGCAATCAGTTGAGGCCCACAGCGTGATTTCCAGGGGCTCAGCCCGTATTTTTGCAGCCCCATCGTGATTTTCAAGGACCACGGGACGACTTTTTTTGTGCCACCAGCGTGATTTTAGGGGTTCCAGTCCGACTTTTGGGGGGCCCCAGTGCGATTATCAGGGGCGTCGACCCGACCTTTTTGTACCCAACGTGATTTTGAGGGCCCGGCCAGTTTTTTTTTTTGGGGGGGGGGGCGAAGCGTCATTTTCAGGGGTCTCGGCGAGACGTTTTGGCCCCCAGCGTGATTTCCAGGGCCTGGCCCAACCGTTTAAGGCATTACCGTGATTTTCTGGTACACTGGGGCGACTTTTCGGGGTCCCGGCGCGACTTTTGGGGGGCTCCAGCGGTAATTTCAGGGGCCCGGTGTCACATTTTGGAGCTCTCAGCGTCATTTTTATGGTCCCGGAACGATTTTTGAGGCCTCCAATGTGATTTTCAGCGGGGTCTTGGTGGGATTTTGGGGCCCTCAGCGTCACTTCCAGGGCCCCTGCGCCACTTTTTGGTACCCCGAATGTTATTTTTATGGGCTCCGGTGCGATTGTTGGAAACACCTGCAGGATTTTTAGGGAGCCTGGCGCTATTTTTCCGAACCCTGGCGCGATTGTTGGGACCCACAACCTCTCGGGGGGGGGAGTGGGGACTGCTCCAATGCCCCACTTCGGTACGCCACTGCGCATGCCCCAATGCTTTTATAGCTTAACAATGTCGTCTATGGAGTACATCACACAAAATATACTTTAATATGACCATTTAACTGCTTGCACCATAAGTAGTGTTCAGAAATATACACCCTGCAATTGGCCTAAATTCATATCATTATCTTCGGGGTTCTTAAATCTCAGCCTGGACGGACACATCACTGGACGATGAAAAGACCTCTGAATTTTGCTGGACGACGCCGTACAAGCTGCGACTACCTCCTCCCCCATCAGTTACCACTGGTGGTGCGCCAGTTTTGCAGTACTCCAGTATTGTGTACTCGCTGTTGTGTGTCCCGATTTTATTCTTTTAATTAATTTTTCGTAAAGTGGAAAATAGCAAAATACTCCCAAATGTGGCATCGATACTTGTGCGGACCTTCCCCGTAGGTCTTGGAAAGTAGCACTGACAGCTGTCGTCATTTCCGGATATTTGCGGCATTGCACAATCTGGAAAAAACATTAAATGCCCGTTCATGAAATTGTTCTCAATAGATGGCGCAATAGTCGTGACTCTCAAAATCGGAACACAAATCATGTAACATAGACTGAATTGCAAGCGATAGGAAATATAAATGATGGATGTTGTAAATGAGCAGGTGATGCCCTTGATGGTGCCAAAATAAATATTGTGCGAAATTTATTAATTCATTTTTTTTCGTAACCGTGAAAGGAATGAAAAACGGCTCCCAGAAATCGAAATCCCGCTGCTTCTCAAATTGTTTCTTTTCTCTTTCAGACTCCCCATATTAAAACACGTTTCAAACATTGTGGCGCGAACATTGTCTCAGTGGTGCTAAGCAAAAGTATACGGGTGTCCCACCATAAATTGCGCACAGTGTACCTGAAAACTGAAGTTTCCCCGGGCTAAATCGGCTGCCGATATGCATTGTGCCCAACAGAAAGCATGTCATTGGAAAGTTATGCGACGTTAGTCATGACCGTCATGCACACTTCGATTATTTCAAAGCACTTCCATTTGTTTCCACATTTGTCCTTCCTCAGTTCAAAGTGAAGTGGCTTAAATCCGAGAAGAAACAAGCTATTGTGCATAGGTTATGTCAAACATTGGGTGGTTTGGCCACTGTCAAATGGTCAGTAGGACCCGCCAGTGAGACATGAGCTCGCCCAGGGCTTACAACATGCTTCCACCGTTGGATGAAGGGCCTTGCTCTATAGCTTAATCACACAAAGCTATATTAAGCTACTAATTAAATTACGCATTGGTGATTATTATAGTATAGTAGTAAATTTATTAGATAATACAATTTATAGTAGTAAATATATAACATGGTAGTAAATATATAACAGAGTAGTAAATGCATTAGTAGTTCGAAATTATACTAGCCAACATATTAGGCTACACCATTTCGAGCTGTGGCTGCTGAGGGCCTGGGCAGCACCGACAGCCGGATACCAGCTGGCACTGGTCGGCAATCAGACGCCTGGAGTCAGAGTCGGAGTCGGAGTCAGAGCGGCCACCGGCACCACGAGCTGTGTCAGGCGGCTGACATCGCACTGCAGACTGCAGAGTGATCCATATGTTAGCATCTGTTGTCATATTGTGTGCATGCTAGTAACTTGGTATTACTTCCAATCTGGCCGGCGTCTCATTTTCGGCTCCACTCCTGCCTCCTCTTGGAATGTTCCTGCAGATGACCTGCACTAACAAATGTGCATTATCCGCAATGATGTTGCAAGGTTTCTGTGGCAAGGACCCAGTATGGCTGAACAAGATGATGATCGCAAGGACTGGAAGTGGATCTCATTATCAGCCATAGGTCACCATATGCTATATGCCCGCAGAGCATGCTGCTTCCTCTCCATCCAACTAATCACTGTCAGATAATGACATCTAGCTGGGTTGCTAGTCATGCATGTCTTCATCTGGCAATGTAAGGAGTCGATTTTGGGGGCAGTATATCATTATTTGGATGGCCAAAGTTTCGAAAAGGTCATTTTCCGACGCTGCATCGCCAGACACCGTAGACATCGCAGACATCGCCAGAGACGGCCTTGTCGTCTGATGCTGGGGACACTTGCGCTCCAGACCGGTGACCGGTATTGACCGTCTGCCGGAGTGACGTTGGACGGTGTCGCTGGGCTCCTACCGACGGCTTCAACGTCGGGTCAACAGCTGCGGTTGCTGTCGGCGAAAGCGATAGCATCCGAGACGAAGCAGCCGGCCGGCACAGCTACAGTGCCGGCGGTCGTATGTTACGTCCAGGAAGTCATAACTGTTGCAGCCGACGGCTGACGTTTGCAAGCGTGAATTCAATTTGAAATACTGGACCGACATGGGAGCCCTCAACGTTTGTTGCAACTCCCAGGGGCGGTAAAGAGCATGGAATAGGGCCATTAGTCCAATTCAGCACCGTCATAGTTCCGGGAGCGCGAACATGTAGATTCACTTCTTGATAAACATGCATTTTACCTTACAAGGTTGAGCATATCTATTAATTATGTGGTCTACTAGCCGAAAGTTCCTTTTTGGCATTGCCAAAAAGCAGTGTTGCCAGCAGTGTTGGTAGTATTAAGCTTTGAAAAGGCCATGCACAATCGTCATGCCGATATTCCGTACCAGCGCCAACCTGTCAACTGACCTGACCTGTCAATTTGAGGACTTAACCGACCCAGCGGAAGTACCCCATCCCCCACTATGTAAGTACTGTGCAACTCTCAGAGGATATAAATATGTCACTGGAAAATAATCATCTGGAAATAGAGATCACGTAAGTTTATCCATAATCGATTTTCAGGTCGCCAGAGGTTCACAATTTTGTGGTGCGTCATGTCTGTAGTATGCGTACCACCGTCATTCTCGAGTCTGATTTGAGGGCGATTCCAAGACCCCTACTCTGAGAACTTTCGCCGATCCCGCTGTTCGCGCTTCACCGGCTAAGTACCCCGGTCAGGTCTCCGGTCCTGTTCGGCGACATCATTTCCCGGCCGTCCGGACACGACTATGATCCGCCCGTCCATGTTCCGCGGCACCGCACCCCAGGCCCGTTACCCGTTCTTCTGGCACCGTTAGCCATTCCTCGCCCCGTGTTTGGATTCCATTCCCTGCCGACCCACTGCCCACTTCCGTTCCCTGCCGACCCGCCACCCACTTCCGTTCCCTGCCGACCCACTACCCACTTTGGTTCCATGCCGACCCACTACTCACTTCCGTTTTGCTCCACGGTTTTCCCTCCTTTTTCTACAATCAAGGCTGCACTGAGACATTGCCAAACATCAATTTCGGCCTTCTTAGCCGGCTCCAAAGGCATCGATGGATCGGTGAGTTTGCCGGAGCCAACTTTATCGATCGAAAATTTTACCGTCGCACGTGCTGCCACGCCATCCAAACCATGGATGATGTACGCCTGGATTGGAAACTCCGCGTCGGAGCCTTTCATCTGCGAGTATCAGCGGCACCAACCTGCCACCTAGCGGAGGGTAAGTAAAAGCACGGAAACTCGGCCAGTTTTAGGCCGTGCGCCTATGGGAGGTTCGTGGTACGCATTTCGTATTAGCATTTCTTCAAATTGATTCAGCCACCCCAGGAGGATTGCATCTGCTTTTCATGATACAGAATTGATCAAGGAACCTTACCGCTCTTTCCTTATTGATTTATTACGCTCCGTTCCGAAGTTGTGATGCGAAGTGAAGGCATCTGTGAGAGGGCGCACATTTCGCCGGAAGAGTCGGCCCACCGATGTTGACTTCTTAAAATGATCGCAGGGGGCAAAGTACATGAAGGCAATAGGCAGACCAAAATGAATAGGGGAGGGGGTCACATTCCATAGGCTCCCATGTTAGAAGTTGAAATTATTGCGGGTAGGGGGAAGCAAGCATTGAGGGGGCAGTTTCACCCTCAACGATATGAATGAGCGGTTCTGCTTTCGCCACCACCCTCCTTGCTCTCTAGATATATGGCTGATATTTTCCTGGTAGAGTAATTTACACAACTGAATGGGAGAGTACAGACTTCGGTGTACCCACCAATCCGCAAAGAGGATTGAGTGGAAATTCGATTGAGGGTACAAGCCCCCTCCCCCTACACCATGCCACTAACATATTTATGATTTTGCCATGGAGGCGTCATTTCTCCAGAGGGGCGGCTCTTGGTCCAGAATATTTGGACGGGGTACACTCCGATCTCCCAGAGGGGCACCATTTGTTTTTGTCTGAGGAGTACCTTTCGCCGAAAAAATTCGCGGCGTGCGTTCGGACTCCCAGAGGACTACTGTTCCCAGGCCGAGAAGCGCGCTGCGCTGATAAATTCGAGGGAGGGGTACATTGGAACCCCCAAGAGAGGCGACCTTCGGGTCATAAGGGGCGCCACTTTCCATTCCTCCCCTTTGGATCAGCACTGAAACGCTAAGTTCGAGACACAAGTAACATGTTCACCTGGATTTGCACGACTGGGTTTATGTTATCAGAGCCTACGCTATAACCTCGGCTTGGCGCCGACACGGATCACAAAATACGCGCCTTAAAAGCGTTGAACTGAGAAAAGCATGTTCTTCCAGTGTGCAATATTTGCTTAAGGTCTGATTTCCTGTCGTATTGCAGAATACTTATAGAAATTAACATTTTTCATTGAATTAAAAGGTCAAGTTTGTCCAACGTCGAAGCCATATTTCATCGCTATCAGCATTGATCTATAGCATGCTATATGCAGCATAGAAAGCATGTCATAGAAAATATAGAAAACAGAAAGTGGTTCAATGCACACACACACAGACACACACACAGACACACACACATACTCAGACTCAGACACAGACTCAGACACAGACTCAGACACAGACTCAGACACAGACTCAGGCACAGACTCAGACACAGACACAGACACAGACACAGACACAGACACACACAGAGACACACACACAGGCACACACACAGACACACACACGCACACACACACACACACACACACACACACACACACACTATATATATATATATATATATATATATATATATATATATATATATATATATATATATATATATATATATATATATATATATATATATATATATATATATATAGTTCACATATCCTTCACGCTTCGGTTTTCAACACACGATATCAGAATGGCCACGGTTGTTATGACACATACGAATTACAAAAAGGTCACGCTTATGATACAGATACGATACGATACGATTATCAACACTTGAATGTTTTTTTATGTATAACATTTTTTGTCAACTTTGAATCAGTGTTTCGCCTGCTCCTTCCTCTGCTCACCTGATGCTCCACTGCATCACAGGACTGCTGGCCGTCCGACCTGCTCACCTGATGAGCGACTGGCTCACCTGCTCACCTGATGAGCCACTGGCTCACCTGCTCACCTGATGAGCGACTGGCTCACCTGCTCACCTGATGAGCGACTGGCTCACCTGCTCACCTGATGAGCGACTGGCTCACCTGCTCACCTGATGAGCGACTGGCTCACCTGCTCACCTGATGAGCGACTGGCTCACCTGCTCCAGGTAGGGCTGCATCATGCCGTCGACAGCGTCTTTGGTGATGACCAGGTTCCCACCCTCAATGCCGATGCCGCCGCACGTGCCCAGCCGGAAGAAGATGGGGTTCTTCACCCGGGCGTGGTACATCAGCTTGATCATCTCGTGCAGCAGAATGGCCATGCTGGGCATTCCCATCCCGTGCTGCCGACGGACGTGGGATCACGCGTCAGGTGGCGTCACTGGCAACACCACTTCACGGGACATCACTTCAAGTGACGTCAGGTGGCGTCACTGGCAACATCACTTCACGGGCCTTATCAGGCTATAGTGGCTTATCTAACACTGCGGCCGTAATCGGGTCATAAAGGCTCGTCTAACGCTGCGGCCGTAATTACGCTAGGACTAGGTCAGACCCGCCCGGCATCTGTCGGTTTGGTCCCACATATGCTGCTCGCTTCGCAAGCTCTTGACACCCGGGATCTACTCCGCTCTCCCTCCCCCGCATTTCGGAGGAGCTTAGCACGAGCGAATCCAATAATTTTGTGGACTCTATGCACCGACATTCCATACAGAAAGGTGTTATGTTCGGTGTGCCACCTCCCCGGAGCCAATCCCAGTTTTCCTCAGGTGTATTGGGGGAGGGGGGGTACTTTGGTTGCCACACATGGTGGCACTAAGTCGCTAAATTACGCCAATTGACATGACATGTATGTAGTGGGCATGCATATCCTGACATCTCCCCTCCACTACAGCTTATCAGCAGCAGCTTGATGAGTGATGAATGAATGGATGAACAACCGAATGAATGGTGAATGCATGACGAATGAATAAATCAATGAAATGCTTCACTTACGTAACCGGATTGGCGGGAGGTCATCCATATAACAGGAATATTGCTGTGGGTCAGGATAATATTGGGAAACTATCCTTAGCGAGGAGACCGAATGTTCGGTAACAGTGAAGATAAGGGCCCCTTCTGCACCAGTGCGCTGGCGCGCCTCTATTCCGAACACGGTGTGGGTAGCAAGGTTCATCTGTAGTAAACTGTTGCATAATTTCGTCCTCGATTCAGTCGTGCTTGCTCTATAGGGCCTTCGCTCTACATGCGTGTTATGCAAATAGCAGCGGAATGACTTCAGTTATTAGCACACGGGTGCTTACTGCTGACACTTCCAGTGAAGTACCCATATTTATGAAAGGGCATAGGGTGTATATTTTACCACGCGATGACCATGTTCCAGTCGAGAAGCTCAAAAGTATAACTGGAGAACACATACTTCACTGCTAGGGAACAGCATGGATTAGTTCGCCCCTCTGATCACCCTCTGGCTAGTCTACTGGATAGGAGAATAATGTCATGAGGATCTACTGGTCAAATAGGAGACTAATTTTCGACGGGTCCAATAGGTCCAATGGGAGACTCTCTTCCGATGGAACGATCAGGTTCAAAGTTTTAGAGTGTAATGTCTGTATCTGACAATCATTTCAGTTTTATTCCCTCCCCTCCCAAAACAACCCTCACGATTGGGGAAATATAAGACTACAGAGGGAGACATGAGGCTTGATATGGGAGAAGTGGGACGAAGCAATCGTACCAGGTAGCAGGTACTCTGTTGTCATTTTAGGATTGTAGCATTTGGGTTTTAGGCTTGTATGCATTTTAGGGGGTCTTGCATCCCCAATGTTTCCTCGACCGACTTACTTCCAATGTTTTACATTGGGCACTATGGGTGCCCCCAATAAATTTCAACCCTCTCATTTCCTCCATGTATCGTCCCCTCCCCAATGATTTTCAGAAATTAGAACCTTTGCGGAGATAATATGCAATTTCTTCCCACCCACTCCGAAAATCGTGGCGGGACCGACAGATCAGACCGACGTGGCGGGACCGACAGATCAGACCGACGTGGCGGGACCGACAGATCAGACCGACGTGGCGGGACCGACAGATCAGACCGACGTGGCGGGACCGACAGATCAGACCGACGTGGCGGGACCGACAGATCAGACCGACAGATCAGACCGACGTGGCGGGACAGATCGGAGGTGTGTCTCTGGCCGAAAACCAGCCTCCTGAATCCAGCCTGATGTACGCCTGAAGTCGTGAAATCCAGCCACAGGGCTGTCCGACGTACGCCTGAAGTCATGAAATACGTGCACCGACGTGAGAGCCCAGCCAGCATCCACACACCCATGCGCCACGAGTGCATCGCAAGTCAGTGAAATCTTGTTAACACTCAATACCTGCCATACTTTATAATCTAGGGTGTCCACTACAAATCTGGACAAGCTTTCACTTCAATTTATATCTTTCCTACTAACTTCTGCTGAGTACTTCCCCACCTCAAAATATTATTCGTGATATTAGATGCGCTGGCTATATCCCTGGCTGGCTGCCTGGCTATATCCCCGGCTGGTTGGCTGGCTATATCCCTGGCTGGCTACCTGGCTATATCCCCGGCTGGTTGGCTGGCTATATCCCTGGCTGGTTGGCTGGCTATATCCCTGGCTGGCTACCTGGCTATATCCCCCAGTGGCACGTGCACTCCCCTAATACCGGAGAAAGGCGTCATGGATGGCGCAGTCTATCTCGATTGGGGCCTTCAGAAACGACCGGACACCTGGCACATTCCAAGACAAATCGACAAGGGCATAAGACCCAATATTTTATACTTTCATGAAAATATTTGTGTGTGGTTATCTGATGCGCCGAATCCAGCTGTGCCATTTTTGGAAAGATCAGGTCAACAGTCAAGGAGTTCTAGACTCGGGCATTTCTGAGATGTCACCAAACAAAGGTGTTTTTGAGGTCGTTAATACAATGAAGAACAATCAGAATTGTGCAAAAGTATATGTTAGTGAACTCACAACAACCCACTGCATTTTTCTGGCTATTTCGGAATTTTCGTTTACGGGTCATTTCAAATCGTGACATTGTGACCTAAGGTCATGTGGCCTACTTTAACTATTGTGACCGTCACAATGCGATTTGAAAAAGTGCGGAAGTGAAGTTCGATATCTTATCTTTCGAAGCAAAAAATAAAAATAGGGGTTTGCCCCTAAAAATCTACATATCCGTTCAAATTTATACATGCATTGTTGTTTTTACGCCAGTTTATCGTGGCCTGTTTTAATATTTGTTTAGAACGATATATTACTGAAATATACGACTTTTGATATTCGTGGCACGTGATGGGATGACAATGTTAGTCACCTGATCTTCAGTGTCGTATTGCGCAAGTGTTCTAACTCGTTGTGAAGTGAAGGGTTAAACAAATGCCAGAAATGTCTCCGAATTGTGGTGGATGGCCCATTCCACGACAAATCGAGAAGTGAAGGGGCCAAACTACACTCTATATCTCGATGAAAGTACTTATATAGGGTTAGTTCATTTCTATGATCCAGCTGTGCAATTTTGGGAAAGATCGAATGTGCCTGGCAAAATCACGAATTCAAATATGAAAATCTGCCATTAGGGCCTTTGGCATTGGGGCCCATTAACGTTCAGGGAATGGTTCCGCGCCGCGCCATATCATGAATGGCGGGCGGCC
This sequence comes from Ashinkailepas kermadecensis, assembly GCA_034440615.1. Classification (NCBI taxonomy): domain Eukaryota; kingdom Metazoa; phylum Arthropoda; class Thecostraca; family Neolepadidae; genus Ashinkailepas; species Ashinkailepas kermadecensis. Next base: position 19,275 of record JAOTOM010003448.1, read on the forward strand.
GGGGCGGGCCACGGGCGGCGCCGCCGGCAGCCCGCAGTCTATGGTGGATGACGATGAAGAAAATAGTTCCAGAAGACAATGCGCAAAGTAACAATATGCGCAATATATTACTGTAAGTGGCAATGGAATTGACGTTTCAAGGCAAGCTAACGTATGCACTTTGCATCACATTTTATGGAGACAGAGTTTCATAACTTGTTACTATATTCTTCGCGCACACACCAGTGAGCATCCGGGAGCGCTTGTCACGGGCGCTTATTTCAGAGTTCTTGAACGGCATCAGGAACCTGCCAGTTTTCTTTCATTACTGGAGATCCCCCGATGTCCGCATAAACATTGCGTTTGACGCCTAAGGTCATTCGTGGGTCAGTATGTACACTGGAATGGGGTGGGGGCGGGGATCCGCTACTCTCTCCGATTCTTTGCAAATATCTTCTAAGCCAAGGACTTTACATGTGTGATTCTTCGTTTAGCTTCAGATATGAGCCTACTCGACGTTTAACAAATACATATTGGTTGAATATTTTGCAAATTTCTGACGCACAATTTCAAGCGTGCGGGACGAAATGTTGTGTGGAATATGACGGTGAGGCATATCCGAGCAGCACCTATAATACTAACGCCTGTGTGCTGTGCTATATTCCCCACCAAGCGTGCACGTTAGTCATGCCAAAGACGACAAAATGCACGAAAGAATGGCATAGTGCATTATAGCGGGCCTCATTTGATCCATGGCGAATTGACGTAGGAACACGAAGTTCGAGCACGTGTTTCCTACAGCCCTCAGTCACCCTGCAGAATTAGTGTTCCTAGTTTTCAGACCAAAGATCATGTTTTTAGCGCTTTTCGCATCGAGCATCCCTTAGACTGATGCTTGATTTAGCTTGCGCACTGCCTGCCTGCAACACTTCCCAGAAGTCATCTGCGGCTCTGAAAGTTCGTCGTATTGGTGATTCCGCCTGCCAGGTAATTCCGTCTGTGCTTAATTGCTCATTCATACAGCTACTGACCCGCTACGAAGCGGAACGGAAGATTCGAACTCACACAGAATGATTCACAGTGCTTTGTATCTCAAATTCCGAAATCTATAGCAGTGTCGTACGTGTCCGCGAATATTATTCGATACTGGATATGAGGATGTACAACAGGGAATACACTGAGAGAATACAACATCATACTGGTGCATAATCACAGTCGTAGAATCATAGAATGTCATTGGGCGGTCCATACAATCCACATGTGTCTCTTGGCATTGTGAGCAAAAATACATCCGCCCCAAATGTGTTAATTTGTATTGCTTGTCCGCTCGTTCCCTGCAACCTCCGGACGGACACAATCTGTAATTTGTAGTATGTGGTACATTTGCCTTTCGCCTCCTCCATACTATGTATTGCCTTGTTTTTCACTGATTCACTCATTTACTCGAACGCTCATTCAGTTGGTACTCAACTCTGGCGTAGAAGACAACATTTCTAGAGCGCAATAATGATGAATAAACCGTTTTGTTTCAGTTAAGTGTCTGGGGACCAGTTGACATTCTGCTCTTGTGTAGAAGACGCATTTTTAAAGCGCAATAGTGATGAATAAAACTTCGTGTTTCGGAAAGTACATGACTATCAACCTAATGCTGGAGTTTAGAGCCGCTCGTGTAAACAGCGATGAACTCTGGGAACGAATTCGAGCTGTTTGAGACCAGCTGAATCCTATGCATTGCAAGCGCCTGGCGGACTCCGTTTCCACGCAAATGCAAGCGGTGGTCGATAAGGGCGGATTGCCTCGCCATTAGGCAGCAAGAGCAGCCATTCGTTGTTCCAGTGTTGGAAGCATTGCTGTGTGATGTGCTTGTGCCTTCGTCTTTGTCAACGAAACAAGTCTACATAGGTGTGATGCGCCCTCGTGCATCATCCACCCTCGGCATGTTGGTTGGTTATTGGTTTTTACGACACGTCTACCGTTGAGTCATATAGCGTCGCCAATCTCTCACGCCGATTGGTCGCGGGCGAAGAGTAGCGACAGGTGAGATTCGAACCCACAATCTTTCGATTGCGAGACGAGCATCTCACCCCTAGACCACTCGTCCCCACCCTCGGCATGTTACATGCAAAGCTGTAGAACACGTTATCTACTAAGCGACGGATGGAGATGCCTTTCCAGCGCAGGGGCCAGCTTTCCAATCGGGTCCCCTGGATCGCCCACCGAATTAAGAACTCCGTTATGCCATGGGCCACGCCATTCCAGATTCTCACGAATTTTCAGCTTTTGTAGGTTGCATTCCTGTTTTCTTCGTCAGAAGCAGGAGTTAAGCGTCCACCAGACGACAGTGTTTTCCAACCCACCCACCCACCAGTTGTTCCAACCCACGACTGGTGCCCACGTCCGTGCACCGAACTATAGAGAAGAAGACAACTGTACACCGACGAGTGCAGGGAACAGCCGAGGAAGGATGGGGTGAGGGTGTGGGAAGACTAATCTGTAGACGTCTCTGGCTGCCGAAACGCACATGAAATAAAATTGGACTACTTTAACAGTTTCGTACTAACGCTATTGGCATAGGTCGTCTTCTATACCAAGGATTCTGCAACTGGGTGATGCGCAACGAGAGCGTCTGTTAAACAAACCCGGATCTTATGGCGTTAACTGCACGGAATATGCTTGGAAAATCGATCACCCCGCTTCCGTCCGAACAGCTTTGGACTTTTCAAACATAGACATGCCTAGGACATGGAGACGTGACACATGTCCTCCCCCAAAAGTAGGTTCGGAGGGCGAATGAACCGAAACATGCTGATGGTTTAAGGCCGGTAGCATGTGTACAGCAAGAGACAACATATTTATGCACAAATTGCTGGGTTTGGCCCCGTATTTGTTTGCCCAAAAAATTCCTCGAAAGCTTGAAAAGAGCACATGAAGTTCCGAGGTTTGCTGCGTGTCATCTGTTACACGCACACCGGAGGGGGGGGGGGAATCTGCCCACCCCTCCGGTTTTTCGTAGATAACTCCAGATTTTACCGGTCGATACACGCCATTTTGTATACCTGTTTATAAATATCCGGCGCATTGTTTAAAGCAAGAAAAACGGAAATCGGCCGAAAATATTTCGAGTTAGGGGCCGTTAAAGTCAAAACATTTCGTAGCGCCAGATCACAAAAATCGGCGCTGATGCGCTTCTCGTATATTGGCAAAAGGGAAGTGTTTTTGGCAACACTAGCGACTTGTTTGATGTATATTGTTATGCTATATAGTTTCAAGGTCATGTTAGGTCACCGAGGTCAAGTCAGGTCAAGTTCATGACAGGTTAATGGAACCAAACTTGGTCAACTGGAATGTTGTCATAAATGCAAATGACTGTCATGCGATTGATGTCGCTTTGCATGTTACTCCCTACACATTCTGAAAACTACTGTTTGTCATTGTGTACCAAAGCGTTTCCATACTTTATTCATGTACTTCACTCCCTTCTTCGCGAAGCCGATTGCGCCGAGCTGCCCGACGGAGCAGTCGGGCGGGCGGCCCGGTTCCGGTAACTGGAACAGGTAACTGACCTGATAAAGTGCTGCTATATAGGTGACCTGAGGTCAAATGCTGGGTCTAGCATCTGTATTGCATCATTAGTAATGTCCTATTCATTGATGCCCATTTTTGAGCATTGAAACACAATCACAGCGATCCATAGCAATGACAAGCCAAGCCACGCAAAATAAGAAAATGTTGACATATGTGACCTTATTTGACCTTGAAGATATTGACCTAAGGTGATGAAATTTGCACACAATAGAGTGCACTACGGTACCCATCCACCCTGCGAATTTTGTTACTTTAACTTTAATAGGAGCCGAGATATTAGGGGGGGGCGGATTCCGCCCCCTCCAGTGCGCGTAATTTTCAGAGGACCTCCGGGGCGCGTGTTAAGTTTTGTTATTTTGTGGAAACTAAAATAATGATGGGGTAAATTCGGACAGTTTTTTTTAATGCGCAGGAGGGGGGGGGGGTACGCCCAGGGAAAATCTTGCCTTCGTCACCGCCTCGGCCATACCAACTTTGCAAACGATTCTCCACCCATGAGTAAGGTCATGCACATGCACCCCAGATATGTTGGCGACTATTATTAGCGTGGAAACGAAAAACATTGAAGCTTCGGAGAATTCCAGTTGAGTGTCGTGGTTTTAGCCGATGTTTTACCACGCCGCCATTGCTCCGATGGCGCCACTTCTCTGTCACAGCAATGATTAAACAGTTGCTGTTGCCGTGGCAACGTCTAAAGACGCGAGCCTGTTGCCAGATGATCCGCTGAACCTAACGTGAAGCTACCCTAACCCTCCTCTTGTCATGACGAAGAACACCAAACCAGGCCAGCATTCCACCAACCGGGTTGTGGGGGTAGCGAGACGGATGAAGTGTGAGTCTACCTAATAAGAAAGATGATGTGCCCTGGCATGATTTCCGCCACCATTGGAGTTGAGGCCAAGAGGTTTCCTTGATATTGTTTAAGAACATTACGCTTGCGGGCGTTGAATGGAAAGAATGCATCTACAACCGTGAATTTATCATACACAATTTTAGCGTGGTAGAGCCGATGTTGCTTAGTATTGATCAAGGCTGGAACTTGATTTATTTCGTGTCGCCGTTCGGCGGTCCTCCGGATCCTCTGGGAAGCAACTGTCGGTGCTTGACGTGCATCGAGGCATTCCAGAACCTCAATAATGCCTCGAAAGCTTCATGTCAAAAGGTGAAAAATGACAGGGTTAGATGTATATACTATATATATATATATATATATATATATATATATATATATATATATATATATATATAAAGTAGTCGAGTATGGCATCAGAAATCTGCTGCTGATTTTATGTCGGTTTATTTGAAACCATTTGAAATTAATTAACTGATGTAGAACATCTGTTATACAACTTAAAGGAATACAATGTGATAATTCGACACATAAACCCTGAAATTCAGTGCAAAAATGACAGGGTTAAACCTTCATGGAAGTTATTCAAGATTATATCAAAATGTAGTAAGTTTAATTTTCGTTTAGTTAAGAACGTTGGGAATTGTCAGCGCATCACACAGAAGATGTATGACACGTTTTATTACAAGATGTTGAGTGACCAATTGCTCCCATTTCACTTTGAGGGCAAAGTGACAGGGTGAAATGATTTGATAATGAAACGAACTACACATCATAAGAGAACTTGTTTCAATGTTGTTTAAATTTGACCATTGGAAATTACTAGTACCTCCTTTAGAAACTAGAATATAGCATTAATCATAACAAGCCCACTCTGGTGGTGTTCCTCCACAAACTCACCACCAGAGCGGCGCCACCGGTATTATGTCCGCTCATGACGCCTGTCGGATAGGCGTCATTTCCCCGTTTGCGTTTCCACGATTGCAATGAACTACTAGAGCTAAAGATGTGAAACGTGGCGTACTCTAAGAATGGTTACTCAAATATGTTGTGTCAAAATGTGGATGCCCGGCAGGCCTAGATTAGGTCAAGTGACGTCACAGAAGCGCCTAGAAGATCACATGATTCTTATAATGCTAATGACTATGTCATCCAAGGATGATCATCCGTGATGATATTGAGTTCCCTTGCGCTGCGGTTATATATGCTCTGCTCGAAGTATCTGGCCTACCATATGTCATATTAATAGACCATGGCGATACTGGAAATCTACTAATTCGTTGGAATCTATCACTCATCTTGGAATGGAACTAGTGTATTTGTCAGCCAGCAGTGTTATATATAATTATTGAAGCTGCATTATCGTACTGTCGATGTTATTCTAGATCATAATCGTACATCATATTCCACGTATATGGCATGACCTCATTTGACCTCACATTTCCCCACGTGACCCAGCTAGACGTTGTTTAGAATGTCCCCAGTTGAGTTTCTGAAGAATTAAATAGCATTATATATTTTAAAAAATAGTCATTGTATTCGGCAACTTCGGGGAAATCCTGCGGTTCAGCTGAGACTGAAGCATACTGTGCTTGGCCTGACCTGTGAAACCATCAGTGGCCTGCCGGTAAGCCAAATTTGGTGTCCTGACACTGGGATGTAGCCGAGGGGGAATGGTGGAGGGGTGGATGCCCTCTCCTCATCTCCGACGGGCCCCCAGCGCGGCCCGAAGGGTCGCACAAGGGGCCGAAGGGTATGTAATCATCTACGCCCTACACGGGATCGCGGAGACGGAAAGGCAATCAGCACTTTTATAGCTGTTGTCGGACACCTAAGAAAGTCTACACTTTTACGAACGTTTACTGGTCCTTATGAACGTCTACAGGCCCTTAACGCATGCGGGCCTTTACGAAGCTTACGGCCCTTCACAGGCGCGTACGAACTATTACGAACGTCTAATGGCTCTTGCAAACCTCTACTGGTCCCTTCGACCTCTACTGGTACCCGTCTACAGTCCCTTCGACCGTCTACGGGTTCAGGGGCTCTCACGAACTTCTACAGGCGCCTATAAACGTATATGGGCGCTTACGAACAGGCGTGTATCCTTATGAATGCGCACAGGCCAGTACCAGAGTCTGCGAGCCTTTGCAAGCCTTACAGGATACTGGATCGACGTTTTTCCAAGGAAGCTTTCACATTCTGCAGCTAGATGCATGCTTAGTTGGTCTGCACTCCTGGTCCATGGCAATAGTCCAGCAGTGTCATGTTTTCTTACAATTTGAGGAGGGAATGGATCCGACAATAATGAGGATAAAAAGCGTCAATTTTCTCAAGGATAAACGATCCTTTTTTAAAAAGTGTTCGACACCTGGGGAGTTTAAAATCATCAGGGTAATCCGGAGCCCCTCCTTTGAACATTCTTTGCCACGTCTCTTTCAAGGCCAAAGTTTGAATTTTACCAACCGGTCAACTTGATTGAATTGCCCTTTCAACGATAAATGTCGCAGAAAGTTGGTGTGACAATGCCTCACCAACTTTGAAGTTGATGTGGCCATGACCATACCTGCGCCATACCGCATTCTCCACCCATGACTTTACTTGTGAACCCAGACTATCTTACGGAGTGAGCTACTTGTTACTGTCGTCCAAATGTGAGCACAAGGTTATGTAAACACCGATTTCACACACTCGATAAAATCGAGGAAGCTTTTTCTGCAGGTCAATTCCTCTAGTGCTTGTCTATAGGCCATTGTTCAACTCCAAATCCATGTTGCAATCAAGGCCACAGGTACCGCAAATATTCTGCACCTATACAATTACGTCACTCTTCCCATTAACCGTATGTCACGCACACATGGACAAACAAATCAATTCGGCGTTTCGAAGCGCTCGGGGAATTGAATACTTGGTGAGATGCGGGGTAATACGAATTTCGGGGTTTGAGAAACTGGAGTTCTGATGTATCCCCAAACAAACATCAACACGTGCCAGTAACGAACACCAAAACGTGCCAGCAACGAACACCAAAACGTGTTCGCTTTGTTACCACCTAGTCATCTACCACTTTGTCTGTTACCACCTAGAATTGCTACAGACCGCGGTACATCTGGTACCGACTTTAGTCGCCTTCTCAAGGGAGATGATAATGGAGTAATGTCCCTTACCGCTCCCAAAGAACGACCGAATTTGAAGAAAATATAATTTGCATGTTTCTTTCCCAAGCTAGTTGCATTTAATTCAATTCACTTGTATGCACATAGAGAAAATGGCTTGTTTGCCTGGAGCGTCCCATTTGTCACCCTTTGCAGTACCCCTCGTCAGGAGTACCGTGACTCCCAGAACACCATGTTGAACCTAGTTTGACACCATATGCACTCCCAATGTACACGCTGTTAACACGGGCATGACCCATTCTAAACATGTGCAAAATCATCATGACACCGAGTATATCCGGTCGGAACGCGACCATACTCATGCAACTCTATGCGTACACCCTCTAGACACCAATATTAGCTTCAGTAACCCTTCTTAGCGCCGATGAAGCTCGTCAGTAACGCGCCTCCAACGCGCCAGTCACGCTTCCAGGAAACCTCTGTAACGCCATTGATACTCGTCCTTGACGCGCCTCGCACACGTCGGTATGCACCACGATGATCCGACGCGGAGCAAACAGCACAGCGCTTCCCATACAATAATACAAATTCACTCAGATAGTTGTATTTGATGCAGCAAATGCAGTCAAGTACACAGGTGTAAGCATCAAGTACTCAGGTGTAAGCATCAGGTGCGAATTGTGCGCATCGAATACAGTTTTAGGCATCAGGCAGACAACTGGCGTACTCGATGGTTAGAATCAACATTGTTTCAAGCCATTAAGAGAAATAGCTGTGCTGTTGAACGAAACCGAAATAAACGTATACGTTTATTTCGGTGTTACTGGTACGATAAACCGGATAAATAAACGTGTACGTTTTGTTACTGGTGTTTGTACGGTGTTAGGAAATTCAATATTTCACGTGACTAAGATGCCCAAGACCGTCTGCCTGCCCCCCCCCAGATAGTCGGCTGGAACTGTCTTTTAGCACACGTGACGTCTGCCATGTGACGGACGACGGGCACTCACGCTGACGGAGATGACCGGTCCGACTTTGTACATGGAGTAGCGGTACGAGAGCTGTGTGATATCGAGCAGCTGGGTGCCGGTGGGCAGCTCGTAGTCGATCTCCTGCATGATGAAGCGCGCAAACTGCTCCATCCGTCGCGGAGTGCCGCCCATGCAGACAAACTGCAACACCAGACACGGTGTGGACACGATGTCCGAATTCGGAGAGGTTCTGGAGCAATCCCACCGTCTGCAAGTCTCGTAGGTCGAAAACTCTTCAAACTTAAAAAACTATAAATTTCTCAAACTCGACCAAAGCCTGGGGCAGTATTTGAAACATCACACACACACACACACACCTGCACACTTACATACCAACGCATCACAGTTGGTATGGTGTATATATATATATATATATATATATATATATATATATATATATATATATATATGTATATATATATCATATATATATATACATATATATATATATATATATATATATATATATATATATATATATATTTATATATATATATATATATATATATATACATATATATATATCTATATATATACATATATATATATATATATGTATATATATATCATATATATATATACATATATATATATATACATATATATATATATATATATATATATATATATATATATATATATATATATATATATATATATACATGTAAATATATATGTCTTATGAACGATGGGCGGTTTGATCTCCGAGGTCATGTTTGTGTGCACGAGTATACGAGCGACTGAACAATTGGATGTCTTTGCCGTGCTCCTGTCACACATGTATGCCGATGGCATGTGGTGTCCTTGTGTGCTTAAATTCAGGTCTTTCTGCTTAAAAGCAGTTATATTCGAAGTCTAATCACTCTGTTGATGTGGCCTTAGCGGGCTATTGGGGGACAGTGAATTAGGCAGGGCTCCTGTTGAAAATTTCTTCAAATGAAGCAGACGACTAAGAATAAACTAAACATCCTTCTAAGCTGAACAGAGGAGACATCTATCACAAGTGTGGTGAGTGTGGTGACCCACACAGAAAGAAAAAGAAGCAACTACAAAGTATAACCAAAATAATTGAGTCATGTTCTCAGACAATCGCATCAGGGTTCTTATTCATATCACCTTCTATAATAATACATGTTTCATCCTTTGTTATATTATCTTATTGTCCGTTCTTCTATGAGCACTCTTCGCTTTAGATCGAAGGTCTGGTTCACAGGCCATCTGAATATCGAAGTCTCATGATTGACTTGTATCCGACAAAGGTTCAGCATTGTATAAATCCTTAAAAAACGTAAATAAACCACTCGTTTATATGAAAACAACCCGTGTGCCGAGAGGGAGGACAGAAATACAGCAGACGAATGGTGACTGCGATCAGAGTGCTAGGTGTGCGCCGGCGGCGGCTCAAGCGTACCTTAACGTCCCCGAACATGGCCTGCAAGTCGTGCGATCCGGAGCCCAACGCCAAGTGGTAGAGGATGTCCGACTTCATCTCGGCGATGTGCGGGTTTCGCAGCTGGACCGGAGCCATCTCATCGCTGCAAGACCAGAAGGAGAGTGAGACGCTCTGTGACGGCGCGTGCTCTCCGGAACGCGAATCCAGTAACCACCAGGATGTGGGTCAGCCGCACCAAATGAAAGAGCTGTCATTTTGTGCGGCTGATCCAAATTTTCAACAGCCCGTTTGAAGTGGCTGGTCGCCGGGCGAAGAAAAGGCGAAGAAAATTCGGTCGCCCCATTGAAGAAGTGTGCCTGGCCTGGCGCTGTTTGCGGACGTGGGACTATACAAGGCATACCAGTTGTGTCGTCGCAAATGCTGGCGAACTGCTGCATGAATGAAAATTTCAGCGTTTGCTTATCTTTAAGGATGTAACAGAATGCACCAGAGACATGTTTGAATTTCTTCGTTTTTCATGACTTATTAGGTTTGCATATTTACCCATTAGGGCTAACATCGAAGATTCTGGATAAAGTAAGCGCTTTCTATCATGGTAAGTTGACGTGAACCAACGTTTCGCGGTCCTCTACCCATTAGAAAAAGAAACATAAAATTGAAAACTCAAATTGTTGAAAATAATAATAAAAACTGATTCTGGTGTGTGCAAACATTCTGGGTGAATGGGCGATTTCGCATTCCTTTTCCGATTCCAAATAATTTTGTTTTTAAAATCTCCATCAAAATAGATTCCCAGAGCCAAAACCATGTCAGTCGTAATCCCATGGACACCCCTAGTGACGTCCCTTTTTGCGATACACCTTTGTGTGTGGTTTCGAACCCTACTCGTCGAGGCCTTTCCGATGGCAACACCTCCGTGTTCGTGCAACGCTTAGTTTTTAAATTAGAGGGGGTATAAAATGACTCCCCTCCACGAGACGGTGCCAGGATATGACTGGAAAGACGGCACGGATTAAGCCTCTGTCTGACGCCGAGGCATTGCCAAAACTCAGGATGCCCACCAATTACAAAAGGATTAAAAAAAATATCGCAAGCTTCAAATAAGCTTGACGGCAACATTTTTTTTTGGCAGGACACCACCAGTCCAGTCAGGTCACGGACCATTGCTTAACATCAACCAAAGCTATCGTGCGGCATGACGTTCTCTCCTGACCTGACCGGACCTGACCTGACCTGACCTGCTTGTTGTTCATGCAACACGTTTCCATATAGCATACCGTCTCATGAGCAAACAAAAGGTCTTGCCAAGATTTTGTCCAATAGGCTCAGACCTTTTCTGCCACATAAAGAGACTGTTCACAGGTGCATTCCTGCGCCCTGGCTTGACACAAATATCACAAATTGACTTGACAAAGAGGCTTGACACAAATATCACTAATATTTCCTCTTCCCTCTTTTAAGGTAACAATTTTAACGACGTACCTAGCTCATCGAAGGCCACTGCAGAACCCTAGTATTCTGCACTGGAACAAAAAAGCCGCGTACATCACTCCAACCATTTGTACACAGACTTATTTGAATACCTAGGTTACGTTCACCACAATCACACGACACGGTATATAACTCTAATACTAACTAGTACTGAATAACACTAATAACACTAATACTAACTAAACTAATAACACGCACGTCAGATGCGGTAGTGGTCTGGTCCACATCTACGTCTTTTTCCCGCATACTATAGTACTATACTAGTACTATGCATACTACATACTATACTAGCTTCATACTAAACATCATTGTGCTTTGCATTGCGGCAAAACAAATTACTGATCACCTTTCGAGACAGCAGCCTGATAAGATCAGGCTAAGGCTGCCAATCAGATCAATAGTGAAATGTTTTTATTCTCCACGTGGTGCTGTTGCCGTGTGAGTGGTTGAGCAACACGAAAAGTACGGCAACGTATATTTGTAACGTTCATGACACTAATCCAAAATGAAACAATCACCGGCCAAACCAGGCTAAGACTGGTCAAAGTTTTCCCAAAGAAACGGCTTTGGTGCGCTGTACATTGTACAATGGTTGATCTGGAATGACATTGGATCATGTAATTCTGTTCGCCTCACTTTGTGGCGTTTCCATAAATCCACCTGCCTGAAGAGCTTGGAGTCGCCAGTCCCCATGATTTATAAGATTGTGCGGGGTGGGGAGGAATCAGGCACCTCCTTCTGCTCTGCGCTTTGCAGACGGAGTCCTGCACTGTTTCCCACGGCACGGAGGGGCGCCATGGAGGGGACACATACCCCAAGTGCCTCCCGTATCCTCCCCTCGTCCAAATGGCCTTGGGAAAGTTTGATACGGCCATTCCATTCCGTCCACCAGCTGATCGTAGTCACGGTCACAACTTTTTTTTTCTTCTTTTTTTTTCTAAATCTTTAGCGGAGGCAAAGTGCCATCTGCTAGAGATTGCCGGTCACAACCGCCGGTGGCGTCCATGTCGCGGCGGTCACGCGCAACGCCTGTTGTTTCCCGTCCGCGCACTTTCTGGCAGTTGCCGCAGTCACAATCAGCTACGGTGAAGATGAATCGGTGGAAGCGGTGTACTGCGGTGGCCTTGACCAGTGCAAGCTAGGTGGAATGTCTAAGAACTAATGCGTGTTGTCAGAATCAGCACCGGTGTGGTTCACGTTCTGACCGGACATTTCAACAACCAAGGCAGTGTTTGCCATGCGCATCAGGCGGGCACATCTTCGTGCTGCTTCTCGTTGACGGCGGTCGTTTGGCTTCCACGAGGCCGCATTCTGTCCTATGTGCGATGAGGAGCACTGCAGCATTGATACTAGAACAAATAGTTAGTAGAACGGATGCCAGCACTTCTGGTTGCCTTGTCAGTTTGTTGGCGTATAGCCCATACTTTAATCTATCTACGGTTGTCTTCGGGGGTACCAGTTCGAGCTGCATAACATTTGATAAAACGTGGTACGATGCACCATTTTCCTTTGGGTGCGCTCCACGGAGACCCCTTTGAGGTATATTTTTATCCCCAGGACTTAGCAGATGAAGACCAATCACTTCTCTAAAAAGCAATGACCTTCGCCCATCTCACTACCCCCCCCCCCCCCTAATCTACCCACTTGTGAGCAGGATGGCACACCGTTTCCTGTTGAGCTCCCTGAAATACATTTTTTTGCACAAGCAAGTAAAAAGATCCCTTAAAATAAATTTCAGCATTGTTCCCTTGTTCTCGTTTACTTTGATGACTCAAGCTGCAACTATCTTTTAGCCTACATGTTTGGAGTTCTTACAATTACATTTATCATGCTAGGTAGTTATAATATGACTAATTGTATAGATCTTTTGTCACAGATTGATGCAATGAAATAAAATACGTCAATAACATGTTTTCACGACGGCTTGATACAAAATTGTTTATTTACATCGTGGCAAACGCGACGCACATATCGAACTTTACGCATTTGCTACTGAGATAAACTTACTACGACTTGCTTACGGTGTACAATCTTGTTTAAAACAGTAAAAAGTTGTAAGTAGTAAACTAAAACTTACGTCACTGTAGAAAGTAGTAAAAATGTATATGAAACAGGCTACCGAGTGCAGATACTTTGTAAATGAAAGCGATAATACCAAATATATAGAATACATTGCAATACTGGTAGCCGGTGGATGGAGTAGTACGGGCATAAATATTAACAATGAACCAGACTAAGAAAACCGCGTTAGCTCCTCACAGATGCGGTGAGTCGTGTGACATCAGCTGACGCTAGCACCTACCTTGTTTGCGGAGTCTCCCGATCCGTGTCCATGACGTCAGAAGATGATGGCGCAGCCGCAGGCGCTCAACACGAACGTACATCCACTGTCCCTGTTACTGTACTGGGACTTTGGGTTTGACACTGCCGTGCCCCAGGCGTCGCTTGACCTTCACTTGACCTTAGCGCGCAGGCCCACCACTTGCGGCATCCTGATTGGTCCATGCCGAGAAGCCATGCTGACGTAACTCCCTGCCTCCGCTCATCGACCGCAGTATTGACCGCTCATGACGACGCCTTGGCTGTCAGCATCGGCTATCAGTAATAGAGCCTTCCCGTAAGATGGCCTGGCTATCAGCGGATGGGAGGGGTGTTGTCATACACACATACACACACACACACACACACACACACGCACACATACACGCACACATACACGTACAGCACACTTGCACACATACATTTAGGTCATGAAAGCTGTAAACGCCCTATAGGAATGCTACGCCGACGCCATATGCACATTTTCCTTGTTGACTACGAACTGGATGGTGATTACCAACGACTGATTAATACTTTACATTTGTGTGCGTATGCTTTTGAATATTTCATCTGTGTGTCTTTCCCAAACCTGTAGTAGGTGGTAGATGTAGTGTCACGTGTGGATTGAAAAATGCAAAACACTCATATATTTTTTTGTATAATATCGTACTTGTCACCCTGATGAAAGCATAATGGACTGTTCACACCTAGCGTAATCTCGACGCACTGTCGGAATCGACGCAAAGCTAGCATGGCACCCAATGAGTCCGCCAATTCTGCCATTGCGCCGGCCTTGCGTCAGCTGTCTGCCGAGTCCTACAAAACGCTGGCGTTTTCCGAGCGGACAATGTTGGATTTTCTCAACTTTTACCGCTCGGCGCACCAGCGACCTTGACGCAAGGTCGACAGACTGCTTGGGATAAACTGCGGTTGCCATATTTGCTGATCTTCGGCGGATTTGGGCCACATCGGCTGCGGTTTTTTCAGCTTGTAAGTTGCAGCATGTCTCTCTCGGAAGATGCAAGCAAGCCAAGAACAGGTGAGAGGATAGGATGGCAGGTATTTACCTACTTTGCGTTGAAAAGCTTCTTTTGATACCGGAAATGGGTATGATACTAACGAGGAAAACTGCTTAACGACAAAAGCGAGATATATTTCTAACCACGCTCGAAAAATTACCAACACAGAGGTTATTATAAACTCCAGAGAAGCATCAACCTCAATCGCAGCAACCCACTAATTAACGGCTTGGGATCATCTGCAATGACAAAACTCAGTCTGCCACACTTGAACCCAATCTAAACAGCTGATTTTGTTGTCATAACAACGGATCTATCAGTTGATTGCTGGCGTACTCGCGTCCAGGCGATGTTGCTGCACTGGTCTGTCGACGCGTCGAAATTACGCCCAGTGCGTCGGGATTACGCCTAGTCCGTCATTGCGCTGGCTTTTTTGCTTCGAGATTACGCTAGGTGTGAACAGTCCATAAAGCCGAAACGTTGGTGTTCATTTTTCGAATATATCACCTTGTGCCAGTATAGTCTGTGTTTGACTTGTCCAATTAACTAATAGCACCTTCATTTGTACATCTGTGCCGGCGTCAGGTACCAACGCTGCGCACGCTCACTTCACAACGCTCACCGACGGAGTGATGGCGGAAAATGACGCGGAAGCGTCGTCGTGGCAAAGCTGGCAAAGCGTCGTCGTGGCGCCGACTTGTTCAGTCATGTTTCGAGCTTGTCGCTAATTAACCGGTCATTGCAGCTAAAGCTTCCCGCCAAGTTTACGACGCACAATTAGGTACTTTCTCCTTCAAACGCTAGCACTCTTTGGAACGTACTCTTTTAGTACGATACTGCTAACGGTCAGCATTAATTTGTGTAATCGGGTAGTCGTTTCTAGCATACTGAACTGCATGCTGCTTATTATCAGCATGCGCTATGTTACTGCACGCTGCTTTGTAGCATTCTTAATACGATCGTGTGCGAACAAGCGTGGTTTTTATAATGTCGTGCATAAATATCTGGCAACGAGCACTTGCTTAGCACACTGACAGTAAACGTTTTGCAAAACCCCTTCGCTGCGCCTCTGCAGGTTGTTGCTGCCTGCCCAAAGCTTAAACAAATATACCGCAAAGTCAGAGTGCTGCCCCAAAAAGATATCATTGAAACCTGCTATGTTTCGCAGTTTGCGTCCTGACAAAGGACACAGTCAGATTTGCTTTTGCACAGGGAGCCTCAGCTCTGCCAGCGGGCGCAATAGGTACATGACGAATGTTTTCTTATTGGTATGTTTATACGTTTGCAATTTATTTTGCAGAAGAGACGATGGAACACCTGCTGTGCTTCTTCCACGAGTTGGAGGTCATGCAGGGGTCGTACCTCGTGAGGCCAGCTCCCTGCATCGATGAAAAGATGCTCGTCGAGGAGGGCGAGGAAGTGCTGAAATTCAATATATCAATGCAGTATATTTGCAGTATACCGGCTACTTCCGTGAGGCGCCAAGTTCACAGTGTTCGCGCAACCCGTCCCCACGCGCTTCCCCAACACGGCTTTGGCCATTCCGGAATATGTGATGGAGACGAGCGTGTTTGCAAAAGAGTCTAAAGATGTGTCCTTTCTGGTGTAAGACGGGTTGGGGTAGTGCAAAGGGCTCTGCAAGTTGGCGACATTTCCGGAGGCTCTCCAAAGTCGTTTTGTTTAACCTAGATATTGCCGCATACGAAATAATAAATGCACCGCCTTTTCTGTGTTCCACGCCTTTGGAAATGTACGAAAAGGTTCAAGTGATCAGCTTTTATTGGAAGGCGATAGCATGTTAGGTAGCCCAAAATATCTTCAGCGGATTGATGTTTATGGAAGAGCCAATGAAGAGAACAAGCTGCATGCCAGTTATAATAGTTGGTTTTCTATAAGCAGCGAACGAATTTTAAATCATAGAACAGCTATTGTGCGAAGCGAAGATTATGCAAAGGATAGGCATGGGGCTAGGACTAGTATCGAGGGGTAATATCAATCCTCGCACTGGTAATAATAGTAGCATGTAATGAGTGGGAGTATGCGCGATTAGCTTCGAAACTAGAGGACCGAATAATTAATCGAAGAAAAAGCGCAAGAGTATCGGAGTTCATCCAAAATCCGGCGCAGTGACACTCGAATAGCTTACAAATTAATGGCAAGCATCGATGGACACTAACCGGTCAAGGGTAACTACAAAATGGTGACTTGTGTGCTGCGAATTCTTGAAGAGAGCACCGCTGTAGGAAACTGAAAACGAAAGATTGACTTCTACATGAGGATAAAGTACAAAAGAAAACCCCAAAGAAGAAGAACCTTGGGTTTTTTTACAACGCATTCGACTGCTTGGTTTTACAGCGTCGCCGACCACTCACGCGGATTGGTCACGGGTGGACTCCAAAATTCCGCCGGTTGCGGGGTTTGAACCGACGTTATTGCAACAAAGGGTCGAAGGACCTACCCACTGAGCTACCGCGACCCTCAAAAGATAACCACCAAACGAGGAGTAGTGACAATATAGTAGCTCGTGAAAGAAGGGTAGGTGTCGGAGAGAAACACTTCGATGAAGGGTAACAGCGAGAGAGTAACCCTGTGACCGCCAGTTATCATGAAGGGTAATTATTGGATGAAATGTAGTCAGTGAAGTAGTTAACTCGTAAGCTAAGAGTAACTGATAAAGAGTAACTAGTAAGTTAAGAGTAATTGATCAAGAGTAATTCGTAAGTTAAGAGTAACTCGTAAAGTTAAGAGTAACTGATAAAGAGTAACTCGTAAGTTAAGAGTAACTGATAAAGAGTAATCCTAGCACCAAGAGTAAAAGGAAAGGGTAAACCCGTCCTCCTGGTGTGACTGAACCCGCAATATGATAGTTGCGCAACCATGGTCTGAGGGGGTTGGAATCGTCTGTGTACCGACGCCCCACAATTTGCGGGTTAACCCGCCAGTCGGGGGTAAATTCGTTTTCAGTGTTCTTTTCTTTGTGAAATTAATACTTAATTGAGATATGCATTTGCCCACTTGAATTACTAATATCTTGAGAAGTTGTCACTTCCCAAAGAAATGAACATCAGTCCCATCCGAATCACATGAGAAGGCATCAGTAACCTATTTTTGATGAAAAATTTGTCTAGCAACTTCTATATATCTACCAGCACCCGTAAAAACATTGATATCCATATTGGTATTGCCATAAAATTGTCAGTATTGCTGCAGTTCAACTCGCACAATAACTGACAGGAATTGTACCTCTCTTGATATTTCTACAATACGTCACTTACCTGATAACTTTCAGCTATTTTCTTTTCGTATTTGCATCCCCAGGGAACGTGAATTAACGGGCGTTTACTGTTCCTGTGCTGGTCTGGTACAAAACAATGAGGCATCTATTGCGATCAATACATAACGAATACATAATATACATGATAATAAGAAGCATACGGAAATATTACCCTTTTGGTATGCGTCCAAAAGTTACAAACGTCCTACTACAATACTGCGAACTCCGTAAAACAGTAGTAATGTCAACGCTAAACGCATATGCGCCAGATTCTCGTATCAAAAACGCCATGTATGTTTTTATGATGAAAATGAGTGAAGTGCTCCTGATAAAAAATGGGAGATTATAAAATTTAAATAAATAGCCAGAAGATACAGCGATCAATTTTGAACCAAAACCAGTAAAAACATGTTGAACTTCAACATTAGTATATATGTACTGGACCATCTACAAAAGGACATTTTCTCGCCCAAGGGTCAATGGTTTTCATGACGGTGATTCGGCTGAGACCGCAATCAGCTGTTGCGAACCTGGTTGTCCCCCCTCCCGGTTGCAACCCTCCCCACCCCCTGAGCTTTATCGGCAATCACGGAAAATCTGGGGAGGGTCTACAAAACAGACACCATCTCACATACACCGTTCGACAGACACCATCTCGCAGACATGGCCGATCTCGGCAACCTCTGGCTCGATCTTCATGAAACCTTCACCAAGCGATCAGCCGTGTGCCAGAGGACTGCGGTTAGGACTTTCGTGACGTTGGGTCAGGTCAAAGGTCACCAAATCATCGAAAAACTAAATGTTTGACTTACAGACATGGCCGATCTCGGTAACCGCTGGCTCGATCTTCATGAAACCTTCACCAAGCGGTCGGCCGTGTGCCAGAGGCTTGCGGTTTGGGCTTTCGTGACCTTGGGTCAGGTCAAAGGTCACGAAATCGTCGAAAAACAAAATGTTTGCTTACAGACAATTAAAGCAAATTAAATATATGCCAATTTCTGTATCTGGTGTAGATCACAACAGTGACACTCAAATTACATCACATCGCTAAGACCATAACTGCAACTAAAGTGCAACAAAGGTGGGTAGGTATGGCTTATGCTTTTAAAGGGCTGGAGCCGAAACGACATGTACGCCTATCTCCATAGCATTAAGCGTAGCTGCGCCACACATTCGTAGCAGAAACACCATTTATAATGTTTTTGAAGTAATGAGTTTCAAACACTTCTGAAGAAAAAATACATGGACTAAAATGATGAATAAATAGCTACGAAATAGACCAATCAATGTGGAACCAGGATCAATAAAAAGATGCCCAACCATACCGTTAGTATTCGTGTAACAGGCCCTCTTCAAAGCTATGATTTCTGCCCCATGTTAAGTCAACGGGTTTTCACGACGGGAGAATCGCTGCGAGCGCAATCGGCTGCTGCGGGCCGAACCGTATCTAAAAGGGCCGTGGGTTGCAACAACCACGCCCCGGACGGGCGAAGGTTGATAATTGCGATGGCCATGGACAGGCTTTTCCGATGCATATAGCTATAACATTTCATAAGTTTCCCTTGTTGCATTTTCCGTAATTTTTCCTTTAATCGCATTTGAAGTTGTATCATCTGCCTTCAGCCGATGCTCGGGAAATTTCCATCGGGAGGTGATGCCATGCAAATAGAGGAGTAGCAGCTGTGACGCCTCTACGAATATAATAAGGCGTCAGACTTGTTGGTCGTTGACACAAATGCACCGGAAGCGTCCCGGAAGATGCGTCACGCAACGATAGGGAACACCATTATGCTACAGTTGCCACGTATGTGTAGCATTTCAATGTTGGATAACAATGTGGAGGCTCAGCTAAGCCTGCCGCTAAGGCGCTAGCTACCGGTCAGCTGAGGAAGTGCCTGTAAGACTGACCAGATGGGGCCGCGACGACAGTACTACCGTGGTTATACGCCTTACCAACTTGCACCGGTCTTACCAACTTGCCTACCACCGGTCTTGCCTTACCAACTTGCACCGGTCAGTATTTCCGTGCAGTAGTTTGGCCATTGACATTTGTTTCTTATTCACAGAGAAGAGGACGATAATGGAACAGACGGAAGAAAGGAGAGGAGCGCAGTAGGTCGAGCTGGCCTACGTCGTCTAGGCAATGCGGTGTAGGTGGATACAAAGTTACAGCTGTGTAAAAGGCAAACGTCGAACATTTCAATCGCGAGGACCACCAACTGAAACTGGGAAAAGTTGTTTAACTTCGACCTTAAGCACCTTCGCTCATCGAGACCGTTCATGACAGGCGCAGGTTGATATAGTTATCTTGATTAATTCTCAAGATACGAATTAATCTAAAGCAAAAACAACTGCACTTTGTGGCTCAGTGCGCGACCGCTATACCAATTCGAAATGTTTATAGTTTGGAGCCAATAAACTCCATAGGGCTCATGTAAGACGGCTTACATTTTCAACACGGCGTTTCATGCAGTCGCCATGCGGCGGCCCGACACGAAACATCCCGCCGCCGCGACCGGAAACCCGTGGCAGGTGCGGAGAAATTTGTGAAAAGCCAGCGCAAACACGAAGCCTACTCGTCGCCGTTACGCCCACACACTGTCAATAGCGGCCACTTGAAGCTGCCGAAAATGCAAAGAGTGACTTCCGCCCAGCCACGGGTATCAGCCTGACCCAGTAACCTGGAAACCGCTACCGCTCAGGAACTGCCAACTGCCAACCGCCAATCAGCGGTCGGCAGTCGGCAGTCACCAGTCACCAGTCACCAATCACCAGTCACCGGCGTCACCAGCCGGCACCATCAGCCACCAGCCAGGACACGGAGCACAAAGAGCCTGACGTGCGTTGTCTGATATCTGGGGCCGGCCGCGCCATTTATAAGGGCCACCCCGGAGGAGTCGGGACACATCACCCAAGGCAGTCGTCGGGGACACACCACCCGAGGCAGCCGCCGGAGGCGGACCACCCAAGGAGTCGTCGGACATCACCCAAGGCAGTCGTCGCAGAGAGACCACCCAAGGCAGTCGTCGGAGGCGGACACCACCCGAGGCAGCCGTCGGAGGCGGACCACCCACGGCTGCGACGGAGGAGGAACATTCGACGGAATCGCCGAGAAGCTCGCACATCCAACATAATCGTTCGGGAGTCGCTCGCGAGCTGAGTGGAGTGATTGTGGTAAATCTGTGAACTTCGGGTCGACGCGGCCACTACGAGACATGTGAGTGAACTAGAGCAAGGAGTGGCAATGTATCCCGTGAACCATCATGCCCAAAAATGTGACCCGTCCGTCACCGGTCGTTTTGCATATGTGATGGCCCCAGCCAGCGGTGGGATATGGGTAGCCGTCTGCCCCGGGAAGGGTAAAAATGGAGGAGCGAATTGTGGCAAATAAGGTTATTATGGAGCATAGTTTTCAGGGTTGGGGGGGGGATACCTGAATGTTATATCGTTTAGACATGCATGGTGTTTAAGGTTGGTGTGGATGATACACGAATGTTTTACTATACATGAATGCTTATACTCTGAATGGAAGGAAAATAATACATAACCACGCACACACATAACTGATAAGAGTTTAAGTGACTGAGGAACCATTGGTTCCGGGAAGACGTTAGTGAAGAGGGCATTTCTTCTGGCTCACTGCAGTCAAATAAACCCCCTTCTTTCCATGGGAGAATGAAAGTAACGTAGATCCGCTGGGACCCCACGTTACTCAGCGGATAAGATGTGCAAACAGACAAGGTGGGAATACCTCTTTCCCCACTGTCGCTCTGCCCCTTCTGTTCTCCGTCTTTCTCTCTTTCTCTCTCTTTTTCTCTCTCTATCTCTTTCTCTCTCTCTCTCTCTCTCTCTCTCTCTCTCTCTCTCTCTCTCTCTCTCTCTCTCTCTTCTCTCTCTCTCTCTCTTTTCTCTCTCTCTCTCTCTCTCTCTCTCTCTCTCTCTCTCTCTCTCTCTCTCTCTCTCTCTCTCTCTCTCTCTCTCTCTCTCCCCCTCTCTCTCGCTCGCCCCAGAATCAAACGTCAACACCTGTTCCCCAGCACGCAGGCAGCCGAGCGGTCGGTGCCGCCAAGCCAAGGGTTCATTAACCCTTGTGGAGGGAACAGACCATTACCGTTAACCCGAATAGTCAGTAGTGAACGGGAGTATCTAATGACATGGACATTTTGTTTATCAGAGATCTGCCATTCCAGTGCGTTTACCTGCAAAGACATTGTAATTTGGGTCATATTCCGCCAGACAATGGGTTTGGTTCCGGCGGGTTTATGAGGGTCTTGATGTTACCCTTGACTGAACGTACAAGAGTAACCGCCCAAGATTCGTTCATGCTACATGTCGAGTAACTTAGAATAAGTACGGGTGTGTCTCTCTCTCTCTCACTATCTCGCTCTCTCTACCTCGCTCTCCACTCACACGCCAAACACCTGCTCCCCAAATCAACGTGTCGCCCGGCCGAAGGCGTCGAGTCGAGGGTTCTTGACCTTGGAAGTGCTGCGGCAAATACTTTCCGGACACTGGGTCACTAAACCATCGCACCACGTGTCAACGAGACTTCCACCTACTTGAAATGGTGCGGATAATAGTACCGAACAACTGAACCCAGGAAGCTGATTACATATGGAACCGGGGATAACATTTAGAAAGGAATGAATGGACTTGAGACTCAAGTTAATTATAGAGGACCCTGTGGTCCGTGGTGTGCGTTGTATGTAACGCCGAGATATGCTGGAGACCAAACTCGTACAAGTAAATTGTTGTAAGGAGAAATGTCACAAAGCAGTCACGATGGGAAATAACGTTACCGTGAAATCGCTGGAAACTCGCCCTCAGGCTTTGTACTTATCAGCGCATGTATTACCCTTGAATGCCGCGGGCCTGGTAAACACTCGGAGGTCCAAAAGTACTTAAGTTGATGTAGTTGAGGAACGAACCATTAACCACTGACCATTAAGTGGCCAAACGTACTAGGTGCGAATGAGGGATTTAGCAGGGAATTAATTCCGGGTTCGTCCGTTACTTAATGTAAAGCTAGCCGGCAAGACAGGACAGGACGAACCTGACTACCGTCTGTGACGGAAAAACGTGAGACGACTTACGCAATTAGCGAGGAGACGGCCTGCAAGCCGCCCTTCCACGGGCGATAACTTCCATGGGCCCAAACGTGAGCCTCCGCCCTCTTCTCTTCGGAGGAGACGGAGGAGGGCTGATAGAAGACGGGGAAAATTACGAAACACTGTTGGTTGAACCCCTGGGAAAGCGTGCCGGAAAGACTGGATATTCACAAGGCAGCTGGTTCACTTGAGAAATTCTAGGCCGCAAAAACCCTCCGGCCTGGTGATCCCAGAGCGCGGAAGGGCATCCCGAGGGTGGTCAGATCCGACGGGATCCAAATGGGTAAGCTCGCAGGCAGCGGCACCCAATTTTGGGTCGGGATGAATCTGTGCGCACAGTTTAGGTAACCGCCAAAAACGGCCAGGTTGGTATTCCTTCCCCGTCTCAGCTATTCCCGTAGGCCTGGGCCTCTCGACTACGGCACAGACAGGGGAGATGAAGTTTGGCGTTCCGTAAGCCCCCAAGGATAGGACAGGCAGGGGATTTGAGGGTCTCCCGACCATGACCCCGGGCAGGATAGGTTAGAAAGACGATAGGGGCCATCCCGACCGATTTGTGGCCCAGGACCACCTGTGGGGGTGCCCGCCGATTGCAAGTTAGAGCATTGCAAGTCCTGGCAAGGCATTTGACTCATTTAAGTGTAGGTGTGTCGGCCATTATTACTCAAGCCCAGCATAAGACCATCAGAAACTAACGGAATATCGCAGCCCAGTGTCATCGAGCCTTGAAGGCAGTAAAGTAATAGTATATCATTCCCAACCAACAGTGTCGCGTCAGCCGGTCACAGTTGCGGACCTAAGCACGGGTAATTAACATTTAACTTTGGGCTAGAAAGCCCTAAGCAACGGTCAGAGAAAGTAATACTTGCTGAATGCACACATACCACTGGAAGGGAAATTCGAGGGGCAAACATTTACATTTGTCATTAATGGAGCGAACGTTCAGAATGAAAGGAATGCATGTGAGTGTGCATGAACTAGCTAAGGGTATTTAAGGACCAGCGGGGGCTGTTTGGGGCCCGATGTGTGCATGCAGCTGTCAGAAACCCATCGTTGTCAAAATTTGACCCAGGATAATTACCTAGGCCCTCAATTTGCCAGTCCGGTGACCCGTGGGAGCATGCAAATGGATGACATGGAGGGAAACAAGCGGGGACTTTAACACTTAAGAGGGCCCCGAAGCTGGACGAGGCCCGGTGACGGACGCATTTCCAACTCCAATGTCCGTCCATTACTCTTATGACCCCCCCTCCTAGGTCTCTCCAACCATGCGGCTCCTCTATCCCTGGCGCCACGACCAAGCCAGGCTCACTCACGGATGGAAGTGGTGAAGTGAGAAGATTTTACCTCGCTATATAAATTTGTGTTAGGATAACGAGTCACGGGGCGCCGACAAGATGACAATACGACGAAGACAAGATGGTATGGCACGCTCAGACAGCACCTGCTACAGCGAGGACTCGCGGGTCACCGCTCGCTGTGGGCCGCCCCGGTTGGGGGCCGGCGGCACGCCGGAAGCGGGATCGGCGCGGGCCAGGGGAGCCGCCCGGCGCCCGTGAGCGTAGTAAAACATGGCCGCCGGCCGGCGGCCGTGCGGAAACACCTGTCACATGGTCGCTTCGACGTCAACACCACCGCAGTGGAGCGAAGACTATTACTAAAACTCAGACTCGAGACGACTGCAAGACAGACCAACCACTCCAAACTCTAACTGAGACTAAACTGACACGGAGGACCAACCACAAACCCCCCTTACCAACCAACCCCCTCCTACCAACTCCCCTACCAACTCCAACTCCTACCAACCCCCCAAATCACCACCCCTACCTACCCCCCATAAATTCCTACCCCTCCCCCATCCATCCCCCCACACCGACCCCGCCCCCGACCTCGCCGCCCTACACTCATATATTGTGAAAGCCTGTTCGAGCTATAGCTTGTCATGCATTTGGCGAACTGAACATACCTAGTAAGGCATTCCAGGTAGCCCATGGTATTGTTGCATGACAGGAATGGACCTACAACTCCAATGCCCTCTCATTCATTTCGAGCGTTGGTCTGCAATCAGTCCGAATACAATCAACGAGCAACTAAAACTGACAAGTTCGTGGAGCTCGTGAAGTCACGATATCGATTCCCACCTGGCATCCTGGTCTTGTTTATCACATTCTTGAAGCCAGTTCAGTTCACCGATGGCAGACAGACCGAGCTGGAATTTGCACCGTCGTGTTGTCGTCGTCGTGTTGTCTGTGTTGTCGTCGTGTAGCCACGTCTCGGTCGCCATCGTGCCGCAGTCGACTGGCATGCCGGCCATCCGCCGCCGTCGACGATCGCACGGCCGAGTGTGGCGCGCGCCCGGCGTCCGCCGTCTATATCGCCACGTGCCGAGACCCGGCCCCCGAAGCCGACCCAGAGGCGCGCACTTTGGCCCCAGCTTCGATATCGGCGGCGGCTGTATCTTGCACTCTGACGGATCCGGCCACGCAGTGAAATGCACAGAAGCATGGGCGTCACTTTGTGGTGTTGATTGCAGGGGCCTATTGACCTTTTTGATAGTCAAAGCTACCTCGATTTTTTTTTAATCTGGTGTACATCCATACGCCAAACAGTTAAGCTTTGATCTGATTGGAGGGTGCAAAAATCATGATTGAGGGGGTCATGGCTTCCCTCAGCGTATGGAACTGCACAGGTTCGTGGCTACACGCTAAATTACATTTTCCTCAGCTTTTTATGAGTCAAATAGAATGCTGCGATTACTTTTTGCACCATGCATCACGCCCTTCCGCAACCATTTGCATGACTGCACGAATCGCCATAATTTAATTCGTGATTTCTCTCGATGCAGCTCAATCTTTGGCAGTCGCAGATGAGCTTTGCCTTATATTTTGGATAGGCCAAAACCGGCCGCAACAGACGGTGCGGGACGCGTCGAGCCGTGACACGCGGGCCAGCTGCGGCCGTGACCGTCACCAGCTGTGTCCCAGCCGCACCAGTTGTCGCCGCCGCCAAATGGCGCTCGATGCGGGTGCCAAGTGATGCTCGGCACGTGCCAGTGCCGAGCATCGCCAGTGGCGTGGCGCTGACGACACGCCCACCGGGCTGGCGCTCTGATTGGTGGGCTGGTACGTGCGGTATTAAGAGGCCGGCCGACGTCCGTTGCCGGAAGCGTTGAAGGTCAGGGCGGAGTTATCGGTCTGTCGTCCCAGCTACGTCACAAGACGCTTTGAGGAAGGGACGAAATTACGCAAACCACTGTCCATGAGGATACGATACAATACAATTTCCATGTATTATGTAGTAATGTGCAGGGGCGGTCCGAGGTACCGAAGTGGGGTGAGGCAGTCACCACAGCACCCGCACCTCACCAAAAATCTCCTCGATTTCGGCCACCTTATTTTTCGGTTGCCAAACATCGAAAGTTGTTCGTTTTTCCTAAAAAAAACACTTTCGGACCTTGGTACCACTTTTCCGATACCTATTGTTTGCGCATATGCTATCACACAGAGAGAAAAAAAAACAATTTATTCACACATTAAAAACGAATGTAGCGAGGTGAGCTTCTTGCAGGCAGTTTTCCTGACACTCATCAAGTCGGCAAACATTCCGAACAGCTCCATTGCATTAAAATTCCAATTCTGAGATGTAATTAGAACAATGTGCTATGAAATGCTATGCAAACATGAATGTAAATATCATTTCAAAGTCGAAAGGCAGGGAAATGCCTTGAAAGCCATGGAATTCATCTGGACTTCCTAAAGCAGTGCTGGCTTTCTTAGCCTTTCCTTGATGACATGTAATTTTTTTCTCAAATGACTGAAGAAAATTGAGTTGGAAGGACTTTATCGGTGTAATTTGTCATGTTTCATGGTGGTCTTTATTTGCAAGATTGCTATCTATGAAGGTCATCAAGCGCATGGCATAAGGTACACACATGGATATACATGGAATTGGAGCTTTATTTGGCACCAGGAACTGACATGATTGGTGAAGCTTAACTTCCTCGGTTATACCATAACAAATCCAGTCACGAATTGAAGAGAGCTGAATACAAATGAAGTGCACTGGCTAGCAGAACAGCAGAGCCAGGGGAGAGACTAAGGGGAACAAGAGCCCCTCTTGGAAACAGGAGGCCCCGATACATCCCTGACTGCACCCACAGGAAAAGATAGAAAGTCCCCTGACACACCCCGACTGTATCGGAAATCTTAGAAAACATAATAATTTTATATTTGCCTTCAGTATCCTATCTCAATATCTACATCAGGAAATTATTTGACGTTTATCACCCATATTTATCCATTTTCAATGACACCCATCTTTCCATATTTTATTTTGTTTAAAGTAAACAGTTGCTCATCACAATTATTTTTTAAAGCCACAATTCCCATAGTAATGTCAAGTTATTCCATTTTGTCTGCTTTGGTAAACATGAAGAAAGCTTGAAATAAGGCAGCGGTACATAAAATGAGCTTTTACATGAATACTTTTCACACACAAATTATCCATCAATTTGTGCTTTAATGTAATTTTTGAACACTTGGATCTTTTCCCAATACAAAATTAATGACAGCGATTAAGACAATGTGACCACTCATTTCCTCTCCAAATGTTCACTTTTCAGTTGCCAAAATAACAAAAAGAAAGTGGCTTTGTGTTAGGTAATATGACATAAAAATGTGTAAAGACAAAATGCAGCATACCCTAACCAAACCTAGCAAAATATGCCTTAAAAGACAGATTCACCAAAACAAAGAGCAAAAATTTGATTTTTCCTTCTAAATTCCCAACATAGAAACTTAATCCAACCTAACCAAGCATCCTTTTGAAGAAAAACATTCAATTTTAAGTTAATAAATCAAAACTTTCCAAATCAAAAACCTAATCTAGCCTAACAAAATCAAACCCAATCCCTTTGTTTCTTTTCTGGAGGTAACGTGTGTAGAACATATCCTGTGAATACCTTAAAGCACAATAATACCAAGTCCTCTTGTGTGAACTATCATCAATAATTCCTAATATAGGTATGGCCACCTTTGTCCCCATTCTACAGAATGAACAAAGGTTGTTTTCAATTTTTTTCGGCCAAACATACAAATTACATTCGTTGATGTGTTCGGCTTCACCTAAACATATTATAGGACACTTGTTGGGAAAAATACACCAATGAACATTCTACATTTGTCCACCCATTATTAAATTTAGTCATAGGTGATCACATTTAGAGACGGCCAACATCTCCTTCCATTTTCCCTACCAGACTTCCTTGGCACTTGCAGCGCTGGATATCTCTGACGAAGTCAGGTGTATCCAAGTTCTTATTTTCAACGGATATTTTCACATTGAATAAGGCAATTGACAAATTAACATTAGCAGGGTATCAAACCAGAGGTGTCCAGAACCCTCGACCCACCCAGGATATCCAGCCATGGGCACTTGCGTACCTATCATGAGAACATACCGGTACAAATTGGATGCATTGTCAGATCCAGAGCTGGTTTTCAGTTTCTCAGTGGGGCCAAGCAAAACTATGTCTCATATTTGTTTGTTCAAATTTGAAACTCATAGGATTTGGTGAAATTTTTTTATCGTGTACCATGGACCAATTTTGCTCCGAAGCAGGCTGTTTGGGGAGGGGGGGCGACTGAGATGGCCCTCCTGGATCCGCTGGCGAATGCATGGCAATACAGAGGCGACTAAGAACTACATCAAAGTCCAGTCTTAGATCCCACTGTTCTTGAACACTCTTAGTTGAGCTTTCGGTCCCAGAATTTCTCACCTCTCGTACCTATCTAAGCAGGTAGGTAACTTGCTCGTACTCCACAATGTCGCAAAATCCCTTATTTCAGGAATCAACGGAAACTTTCTGTGTGAAACATGTCCCGATGTAGCTCGAAAGTGAACTTCCAGGGCAATTTCCTTTGACAGTACAATGCACTCCACAGAAACGCTTTCGTTCATCTAGCGAAGGCCGAATATCCCGCGCTTCTAATGAAACGAAAGCGCAATATGTGGCGATGTGTGACAGAGGCCCGCCTCACTCGTACGTATTTCAGATTAGTGACAGGGCCGCTTGACCTCGAATGCGTAAATCTGAATTTCACGATAATTATGGATCAGCCATTAATTTTTGGTGTTCAGTATTTATTTTGTTATTTTCCAGTGGATAAGATCATCGTTTTGTACGAAAATAAGACTAAAACAGATATATCAGCTCTACTCGAGTGAGGCGCTGCCTAAGTGCCATAAAGGGTGGGACACGCCTGGCAACGTTTCAGTGACGTTTATCAATTGTACGCAAATATGGATGCAAATGTAAGATACATGTCCTGCAGAGGCGGATATATTGGGGATGGGGGAGGCGCTGGGGATATAGAAAGGTGGAGGCGCGCTTCTGATCGGAAAAGGACACGCACATTCTGGGAGGCTTGAAAACCCTCCTCCCCTCCCCCGCTTCACGGATTTTTCAGACAAGGGCCAGAGGAAAATGCGCCCTTTCGGTACAGTCCAGTGCACCCCCGCCCCGTTGAAGGGTTTACAGCCGAAGGCTCTCCTCCGGGGATTTTCGCATTGATGCCGCTCCAGACGAGTGCCCCCTTGAAAATTCCTGGATGAAATTCCCTGACGTTCTGTGCTCGTGACATCACGTGGTATATTTGGCATCACATGCTGCCGCTCAGTCTCTGCTTTTTTGTCTTTAGCAGAGGCAAAGTGCCATCCGCTAAAAATTTATTACGTTAATGAAAGGGTTACGTTAACCCGGTCATATCTTTCCGGTCATATCCCCACACCCCGTCTCGGGGAGGGGGGGTTGAAACAACCCCCATATAATCTACAAACTAAGCGTCGCACGAAACGAAAGAGGTGTTATCGGAAAGCGCTAGACGAGTTGGGCCAAACACCACCCCGCAACATTTTATCCCCCCAAAGTGACGTCACTAGGGGGCCTAGGTTTTCACGACTTACATCATGTTTTTGGCTCTGTGGAGTTCATTTTTGGGTAGATTTAAAAAACAAAAATTATTTGGAATCAGAAAAGGAAGGCGAAATCGACCATGGCCATACAACTTTTGCCGACCCAAAAACCTTCTTTTTAATTTAAAAATGTTGAGTTGTAAAAAATGTTTTGTTTTTGTTAACATCTGTCGTAAGTGTGCCAGATGTCTATTGAATGTTGCAGTGAAATTAGGTGTATGATAAAATCTACAATTAATTCTAAAGCAAAAATCCAGTCAGATAGCCCAATACCGCTAAAGCATTCACGACGCATTTACAATGAAAATTAAGAAGCAATACAATGGCAATGCATGCCTTGTCTACGGGCATAAAAAGTACAGTGAGTTGATTGTCCAGGACTGTCACAGTGCGGGAAGTTCAAGGGAGAAGGTAGCCTTTGTATTATCATTGACATCATTCTGGACAAAACGACAAGCCTGGAGGTGCACTCAAAATTGACCTTGGGTGGGAGGTTCGTGCGATGGAAATGGGATTATGGCCCAGATTTCTAAGGTAACCACATCGTCGGAGCAATGACTTTCTTTTGATCTCTCCATATATGATTCTGAATTTGCGAAATAGTCAATGAAACAGTTATTACCTTTACGAGTCACGAGGGGTCACAAAGTGCCAAGCAATGCGAATGCATCCCAGTTTATGCTAGGGGCAATGGGCGCTTTCATTTGGTGCAAGTCGACCACGTTTTGGCCAGGCTTCCAAAAAGGAACTCTTTTGGCTTTCGCAGGATATTAGTCATGACCGCATTAGAAGAATGAATGCTAACATAAAACGTATTTATATTTTAGATGACGAGAAGCAATTGCACGGACAACATTTTAACATCGAGAAGAATAAAACACAAAATAAAGGGGGATATTGTGTAATCATGACCTTGAAAAGGCCATCGGGTCAAGGGTTCGAGCACTGATCCCAAAACTTATTAAATGACATGTTAAAAATCCTGGTTGTTTTCCTACTTCAACGACATCCGATGTCTTCTTTTTCGTTTAACATTATTCATATTTTCTGTTCTTTGCAAGGCTGCAAGACATGACAAGAAATGTTTAACAAGACATGACTGACAAGACATGACAAGATAAAAGTTGTTATGGCCCATGGCTCCTTAACCGTTGGCCAGATCAACCTACGAGTCATAGAAGTAGATTATAGGTCCCGACTAACCCTGTGGAGCGATTTTTATCAAACTATGAGATACCATGGTGTATCCACTTTGACTGTTTGTCGGTCGAGCAAACCCCATACGTTATTTGTTTCCAGGCATTTGCTTTTTTTGCTCTTTTCTGCCCAAGAAACATTCTGGTCGATGAGACTCTGAATTGCATACTGACCCAACGTACAGGTAGCAGGGGTTTTAAAACAAATTCTGATAAAGATGCTGATTCGTGTTTGGCAAAGTATCCACATCGGAGGCTTTGCATGTTAGCAAATCATTTGTGTAAAACAATAAATGTAAATATTGCAACTAATTATACATCGAGCAAGCGATTCACCTGTAATTCGTCAGAAGGTATGTTTGCTAATTTGCATTACAATTTTTTTCCAAAAGCCTTCCGTGGGAAATCACCTCAAAACATGGTGATGAATAGTACCAAAATAGCTATCTCTCCATCGTCGACAGCTCGGTAAATTTGCTCGGTGAGGACTACTGGCTCAGTTTCAGCTAACTGGTGGCGTCTGCATCCGTGCTGAGCATCAGTAAATAACTCATGATCGTTAAAGAATGTGGAAAGTTGTTCCCGGACCAGGTGTTCTGCGGTTGTTGTCACTGGGTGCACAAGAGGGCCCCCTAAAAGGTCCGGAGCACCAGCAAAGAAAGGAAACCTCGATAACGAGAGATAACCTACCAGCTGTCGTCCTATGGGCTGCGTGCGCAGGACATAGGACGGCAGTGCGCTGACCATGAGTCGTCCTTTTTACCCTCACTCACCCAAAGAAGGTGGTGCACGACGAAAGGGCGCCATAACGAGACCCCCCTGACGTTACACCTGGACAAGTATTTCTAAATAGTGGTAATTGCAAAACGGGCGTCTGGGAAACTCAGGTACTTCTTGGTCACACATTCCCGCCGGCCCTATAATCCAGGGTGCGGATGGGTCTTCGGACGGAAGGACGAGTTAAGTCCGAATGGGTCCCGAGCTAGTAAGTCCGTCGTATGGCGGCATTGATGGGCACCGTGGTATGGCGGGGCTCTGGAGGTCGTCCGGCGCCACACTTAGGTAGGGGCCAAACACGGCCCAAGAGGCGACACCCTCCTGTCCGTCGATCTCGCGAGCCCTTGCCGCATGATTATAGCGTTGGCCGGGAAGACACTGGCATTCCATAATCACTCGGTAGCTGATGGGAGCAGGATAGGATAGCAAGGCGGTCGAAAGATGGCATTGAGCGGGGCAGGGAAACCCTGGACCACTCACCAGTGTCGCTTCCCATCGCAAGTGTCAACGGGTAAGTCCAAGCATGGCGTCAGTTAGGCACAGGTTAGGCAAGTTTGCCATCGATGCTTGGGTCCAATTATAAGGCCGCACAGAAGCCGATGGAAATTGTCAACGCTTATTGTTGTCAAGCCTGGAGGGCAGTAATGAAAATAAGTACCAATCACGCAATTAGAGATGTGGCGTCAGCCATTTACAGGTCGGACCTCTGAACGGGTAATTCATGTTCATCTGGAACTAATCGAGTCTACAGTGGCCAATGGAAGTACGGCTCGCCAAATCCTTGCGTAGCACAGGAGGGGAAAGAAATCGTGGGACATGTAGCTTCATCAAGAACCGAATGAACGTGTGGAATGGAAGGAGCGAATGGCTGTAGTATGGATGCTTAAAGGGGTAGCTTTAAGGACTAGTGGATTTGGTTAGAATTTGGCACGAGTATTCTTCAGCTGTCAGAAAACATCGCTGTCAAAATTCTAACAGCATATTACCCGGGTCCCACTCGCATTTCGCTACCCCGAGAATGTCGGGTGGGGTGGGGCAGAAGTGCTATAGGATGGTGCATGGGCGGGTCCCGAAAACGGAGGTCCGCTGGCGGCGGTGGCAGTGCCAGCGCCGTGTACCTATATCAAACCAATCCGTCAGTGTCCTACGCCAAGCCCCCAACCATTCATAGCTACATGACCTTCTGATCGCACTCACGGGCGTATGTGATGCGGAAGTGCTTGGCCTCGCCGATATAAACACGTTTAGTGGTGGCGACGGGCCGCAGCAGGATTGGCGACGTTGGAGCGGTGGAACAGATGGGCCCCATACAAGAACAAGTTCACCACCACCCAAAGCCCCAAATGAAGCCCAGCCGGCTCCGTCGGTAGAGCACGGCCGCAGTACGCCCTCAACAACAAGCTCGACGAGACGACACAACAGCAGACACCAGCCCGACACCACACAGCCGCGAGCCGCACAACAGCAGACACCAGCCAGACACCACACAGCCGCCAGCCGCACAACAGCAGACACCAGCCCGACACCACACAGCCGCGAGCCGCACAACAGCAGACACCAGCCAGACACCACACAGCCGCGAGCCGCACAACAGCAGACACCAGCCAGACACCACACAGCCGCCAGCCGCACAACAGCAGACACCAGCCCGACACCACACAGCCGCGAGCTGCACAACAGCAGACATCAGCCCGACACCACACAGCCGCCAGCCGCACAACAGCAGACACCAGCCCGACACCACACAGCCGCCAGCCGCACAGAAGCCGACAGCTCGCACTGCACCGCACAGCCCGACCTGGCCCGCACCCCTACAGTGTCATGTCATACATTATATTTGCGTCAGAGCATTAATGGATCTTCACAATGGATTTTGAATTATGTTCCTGAAATGGAGCCATGCTGCCAAGTGGTGTGGTAAGGATGTATGTATCACGCTCTGTTTGTGTTAAATATTGACCCAATCATCAGTACCATCAAAGTGGCAGTGTGAAATGCTTGAAATAAAAGCCTAAGGCCAACCACACTCCGACCAACATCTTGAATTAACTAGCATTTGAAAACAAACTGTGCCGCAGAAAGAAACCCTTGCGCCTCGTTCAGCTTGCCAATTGTGTCAGGTGCCAGTTTGCGGGTGACAGGCTGGCTATGGCCATGCTAAAGCCCATGCGAGTCGTTGCGTGTAGCAGCGTTTTCCTCTTGACACCGTACGATCACCGGCACCAAATTGCTTGGGTGCGCTTGACAAGCATGTTTACGGAAATAAAATGCATCGATGCATGTCGACAGTGCGGATAATGCATCGATGGTTATTAACACAAACTGACTGGATATGTTACTGCGCGAAACGACGTTAGGATAGTTAATACTCAATGCTAATACAACAACACAAGTTGGCACCATAACTGCGGCGAATTGTTCGATATCACCGACGTCCGAAGGCAAGTGGCAGGTTTTTCACCTCTGACAATGCCCTAATGTCTCCACCTGACGCCAAGGGAGCCCAGTTGCGGTGGGTTGAATGTTTCCTGCCCGATGTGATCTTTGATCCTGTGCCCATGATCCCTGATCCTGTACCTATGATCCCTGATCCTGTGCCTGGTGTCCTGGAGTCGTGCGGTATGAAATTGGCCGTCAGTCGTCATGACGCCGCATACCGGTCAATGAGAAACAAACAATTGCAAAGTATAGCCAAAAGCTCTCGACTTCTGACACTGTCACCACGCCCCTATAAAGCAACTTTCCTGGTCGGACGACGGCGCAGTCCGCGACCGGCAGTGGCCATGCCTGGGCGCACCTGTCTCGCGCACACATCAAGCATGAATAGCGCCCTGTATGCTGTTCTTGCTGTCCTGGCTTGTGCGGCTGTGGTACACACGGACGCGCCGTCGTTTCTCGATGACTTCAACCCGTTCGACTTCGTGCCCAAGGAGTGCCTGTCGAATCCGTCTAACGGCGAGTTGGCCGGCTGCCTTCAGGGCCGCATCTCCACCATCCTGGACATCGGACGCTCCTTCATCGGCGGTGGCGTGCCGCACGGCAACGAGGTGTTTTCGCTGGACCCTCTGCAGCTGCCCGACGTGAAGGACCCGGCAAACAGGGATCCCAAATGGCGCGTGACCGGTATAAAAATATCGGGCCTGCTGAACGTGAAGCTGGAGTCGCTGCGACTGGCGGGCAACACGATAGGCGTCGAGGTCAGCTTCCCGTCGCTGGTCGGCCAGGCCGACCTCAACTTCAAGGCGCTGTCGTTCAAGCCGAACATCGCCTTGGAGTTGAACAAGCCGCGCATGCAGCTGACCGCCGATTGGGTGTTCACGCCACAGGGCGGCATGCGGGTCAGTAAGGTCACGCCGGCATTCCTCAACGAAGGCCTGTCCGTCCGCCTGAGGAACGTATCGACACTGACATCGTGGGATCCCGTCTGGGATGAACAAGAGTGAGGCTGCCAAGTCGGTTCTTGCTGTCTGTATTTTGTACTGTTTTTGTTGTGTATGCCGATGTGTGTTTGTGTGCCGCACGTAGTGGGACAGGTGGCGCAAGCCACTTCAGAAATTGTTTAAATACTGAAACGTCTGATATGAACGTGATTTTATTTCATTACGTGTTTGCCGTGTTTCATTGGTTAATGTCGTTATTTATTCTTATTTGTTGAGCTGATTGAGTGGAATCAGATACGATTCATGCAGATGAGTTAAAATGTGAATAAACGTCACCAATCAATAGCTTTTTCGGGAATCTGCTTAGTTAGATAGCATAGATGATCGCAAGGAGACTGAAAACAGCATGCCTGCTAAGACACTATTATGTTCCGTGAGTCGATAGTCCCATTTGGTCCCAATTCTGCGCCCATGTTTAATCGTTGATGAGGCTGATGAATTGATGTTAACAGCGCACTCCTAATACATAAATAAGTAAAATACTATGGATGCTTATTCTACAAGATTATACCTTCATTCGGTATCAAATCCAAAATGGTCGGAAATTACCTTCTGTGTATCATGGCATTGCTATGCGAAACATAAACTATTGCTCCATGACGTAGTATGCATTTACAATTGCGCTTTGAGGTTACTGACCAATTCGCCTACCTGTGAATTTTGCTGATGTATGATCCTCGTACCGACCAATAGGGTCAATACATGTAATGCAATGCATCTCATATTTATGACGCTCGTTGACGTTCGTTCTTTGACTGAGCGCGCAGAAGTTTCACAACTTCATAATGCAATAGTTTTGGCATCGCCATTCGTCTACCTCACCGGCAGGAATACTGAATGTGACCAAATTACCGGAGCGTGGGCCATCATCATCTCAGGGCCGATTGCATGGTGTGCTTTCTTTTTGTTGTTTTCTTTCACCACTGTTGGAAGCTAATTTGGGTGTGTAATCAGAACGTTATTGAAGGCCAAGGCATGCGAGTGAACGTTTTTCAAATGCTTTAAAGCTCAAAAAGCAAATCATGGACCACTCGTAATTTTTTGCATGATTCGTCAAATACATTTAGAGACTACCTCCACTACATAATTGAACAGCAAGCACTTTAAACAGGAACATTTCTTTCTGTTTCAAACCAAGTACACAACTGGTATTCTGACCAATCTGAACCTCTAATACAACGTTTCTGTGCATGAGGTGCTGCCAGCCCCAGGGCGTGCTGAAATCGATTATAGTCTTGCTGGAGAAAATGCTTCTGTCATGTGCAGTACGATACGTTAGGCCCGCTATCCAAATGCGTCGTAATACACAGCGAGGCGGCCGGTACACATTCGGCGGCATATTAGTGTCCCAGAATAAATGCCAAGTATCACTTGGATACTGTCTAACAACGCTGTACTGCCTTGTCAACTTCAGGAAACCATGCTAATATTGGAAATATTTGGTCTGAAACATCCAGCATTGGACTGTTTATATACGAAATCACTTGGTATTATTCGTTAGGTATAAATTGTACATATATTCTTGCTTGTTTTCTTGTGTAGTGTAGCAACTGTAGTATAGAAACTGTAGTATCCCTAGCCAGATGGAGAGGGTACTGAGCTACCACATCCTGACTACAGGGCGTGCTATGGTTGGACAAGTTAGGAAATACTGATCTAAAAGCAGCAGGAGCAGGAGTGGCAATAGCCGCCGTGATATGGCTTTGTGTGTCAGGTAACGGCACAAAACAATAACGCATCTCAGGCAGGTCAGGAAATGTTGTCAAGCAGTCATTGTCATTGTATCCCAAATTAAAAACAATGACGCATCACAAGGAGATCGGGTAATGCTGTCAAACAGTCATTGTCACTGCATCCCAGATTATAAGCAATTATGCATCAAAAGGAGATTGGGTAATGCTGTCAAACAGTCATTGTCATTAAGCATCACAAATTACAACCCATCATTGTCATTCCAAACACTAACCAGATTCATTATCCTGGGAGCAAATCCTGGCGACTACTTGATCACCGTGTTGTTTTGGGACCAGGATTGTTAGTTGCTTAGGTATCTTCCAGAATTTTACATAATTTATCACTTGCCCAAAGATGGTTCATATATTTTGCTCTGCAGTTTGTCGGGTTCGGCAGACATGCCGCATGCCGAATGGAACGCATTGTGGACTGACGTCATATCTTCTCGAGGCTACATGTAGATTGCAGCTTACTTTGAGCACCATTGGGTGGCTCGCACTGGTCTGGGGCTGGACACATGTCCATGATATTAGCAACGCATTCGCATTCGCATTCAGCATCCTATTCGCATACTCTCCGAATTCGTTCATTTTTTCAGGATATGATCTTCGTCGCTTGCAAAAATAAGGCAAACAACGATTCTTCAGTAGGACGAGCGGTTCGATCTCCAGAGGTTATGGAGCCTGTTATGGAGCCTGAGCCTATTATGGCCACTGATTCATCAACGTTAGCCAAAAAAAAACAAAATGCAACTATACCAAATTCTAGTGTACCCGATAATTTCCGCAAAATTTTACCTGGCACGACGAAAAAACACCCAGACATTGGTAATGGCCCATGGATGCAGCACATTGAAGCATCTGGCCTACAATCTCATAGTTTGACCTATATTCGCAAAATACTGTTTTGACCATGCATTATTGCCATCTACGGGGTACCTGATAATACCTTCCTAAATACATTCATCGGATGGACATTAGCGCCAAAAAATATCCCATCGGACAAGAAAGCAGCACATCCAAGCATGTCACCTTCAAGTTCACCATTTGACCTCAGGTGAACGAAGACTTTAACATTACACCCTATGGGAATATCACGGTGTACCGAATACAATTTTCCTGAATACATTTATCGGATGGATATTAGCGTCGAATAATCGCCCACCGAGCAAGGACGCAGTACATCCGAGAATGTGCCCATCAGCGCCAACGTTTGACCTCAGGTCAGGTTTTATGAAATTTAGAAAAATAAAGTAGTCCACATGGGTACCGTATGTGGGCCAAACGAAGCATTGAATGTAGACTATCTGAACACTGATGCATGCACTAGCAACACAAGAAGCAGCACACTGCGTGATCTGACCTCTATCGATGACGCATTTCATCAGGTAGTACTAGCATCCCATTCAACAACGCATTCAGAAAAAATGAAGTGAATGCAACAACGCAACAACAACAACAACAAAAGTGAATGCAACAACGCATTCACCAATGTCCTCCGATTCGTCTGAAAAATTGACACAACCTTCGCAGATATACCACTAGATAAGCGGTGTGCTGCTTCTTGTGTTGCTAGTGCATGCATCAGTGTTCAGATAGTCTACATTCAATGCTTCGTTTGGCCCACATACAGTACCCAAGTGGACTACTATCTTTTTGTGAATTTCATAAAACCTGACCTGAGGTCAAACGCTGGCACTGGCGGTCACATGCTCGGAGGTACTGCGTCCTTGCTCGGTGGGCGATTATTCGACGCTAATATCCATCCCATAAATGTATTCAGGAAAATTGTATTCGGTACACCGTGATATTACCATAGGGTGTAAAGTTAAAGTCATCGTTGACCTGAGGTCAAATGGTGAACTTGAAGGTGACATGCTTGGATGTGCTGCTTTCTTGTCCGATGGGATATTTTTTTTGGGCGCAAATATCAATCCGATGAATGTATTTAGGAAGGTATTATCAGGTACCCCGTAGATGGCAATAATGCATGGTCAAAACAGTATTTTGCGAATATAGGTCAAACCATGAGATTGTAGGCCAGATGCTTCTATGTGCTACATCCATGGGCCATTACTAATGTCTGGGTGTTTTTTCGTCGTGCCACGTAAAATTTTGCGAAAATGATCGGGTACACAATAATTTGGTATAGTTGCATATTGGGGGCTTTTTTGGCGAACGGTGATGAATCAGTGGCCATAATGGGTCATTTTGATCGATGTGCTCTATGTACTTGCTATGTAGACTATGACTTGCACAAATCAGGTATATCCAATGTGGCACCATGACTTTATTCGGTACCACGTAAATAGATATAGTGCATGAGTAAAACCAACTTCGGTGACCTGAGGTCAAACTGTGACATTGAAGTTCACGTAATTCGATGTGCTGCATCTTTGATGGACAGCGGACAGCTAGGCGTTGGAATCATTCGGCTAAGTGAAATACTTCGAATTTTAT
This sequence comes from Ashinkailepas kermadecensis, assembly GCA_034440615.1. Classification (NCBI taxonomy): domain Eukaryota; kingdom Metazoa; phylum Arthropoda; class Thecostraca; family Neolepadidae; genus Ashinkailepas; species Ashinkailepas kermadecensis. The sequence continues at coordinate 59,015 of JAOTOM010003448.1, forward strand.
GTGGTACACCGTTTTTGACCCGAGTGACCTCTCTGGACCTCTGGAGATCGAACCGCTCGTCTTACTGAAGAATCGTTGTTTGCCTTACTTTTGCAAGCGACAAAATCATATCCTGAAGAAATGAACGAATTCGGAGAGTATGCGAATAGGATGCTGAATGCGAATGCGAATGCGTTGCTATCATGTTATCATGCTATCATTGATATCATGGACATGCTGGACACTTACTTTCATCCTGTCCGCGACTGTGTCCTCTCAACGAAAGCTTTCATCCGCCCTCCTGACATTGAGCAGTGTGGACTCGCACGTTCTCCCTCCCGTTCAATAGACATTACCTTGGTACACCGTCTTTCATCCACCGGCCTGTCATTGAAACAATATGGACTCGCACGTTCTCCCTGCCGTTCGGCAGACATTACCCTGGTATGCTGTCTTTCATCCACTCGCCTGATATTGAAACAGTAAGGACTCGCACGTTCTCCCTGCCGTTTAGCAGACATTACCCTGGTATGCTGTCTCACAAGGCAAGTTTCTCATGCTCCCATTAGTCATACTCATACTGGCAGCAGTTGCTCCTTAAAATAGACCCTGGTACATCACAAACACGATGCTGATTGAAATAAGAAAGGATTGCTTCTATGAATAGTTCTACGCCGGTAAATGTTTCTCGACGATCATTACAACTATTTCTTAACCCGCACCGCCTCGGGGGCGGGGGGGGGGGGTCATTTTACACCTCCCTCCCTCAGGCTTTGCGCGGATGGTGAAAAAGCGACGCGCGGTAGTGCACCGAATTTTGTATCCCTTTCCCACACCAATTTGGCATGCTGTGTGAACATTTTTATGTCAGGTCATCTACGGTCAATGAGTTAATCAAGGTCAAGTGAGGTCACTTCCGAAAAAAAATAAACCAGTCGTCACGTCTTAACGGATGCAGATATCTGAGTGAAACTTTCAGCGTTTGCTTTTCTTTATGGATGCAACAAAACGCATCCGAGGAATTTGTATATTTCATTTGTTATGACTTATTAGTTTCGATTGTTTGCCTATTCGGGCTAAAATCGAAGATTCTGGCTAAATTAAACACTTTTTAAGAGGGTAAGTTGACTTAAAACAACGTCTCCTGGTCCACTCTCGGTTGATTAAAAAGGTTGTTTTTTTTTAATGAGAAGACATTTTGGGTTCATGCTCAATTTCATCTTCCTTTTCTTCAAATAATTTTTGTTTTCGAAATTCCCCCAAAATGTACACCCCACAGCCAAAAACATGACGTCAGTTGTGATCCCATAGACACCCTAGTGGCGTCACTTTTCGGTGGGATAAAACTTTGGAGTGGTTTCGGGTCCTACTCGTCGTGCGTTTTCCAATGACACCACTTTCGTTTTCGTACAACGCTTAGTTTGGAAATTAGAGCGGCATAAAAGTACCCCCCCCCCCCCTAGACGGGGTGTAAGGATCTGACCGGAATGAAGGCTAAGGTTAAGATAACCGACTTAAGCAGCCATTGCTTCACATATACCACTCGCACATGGTGCCACATTTAGTTCATGCTACCTTATGCGGGCATTATTATTATATTTCAGAGCCACCATACTGCCAATACTTCAACTATGAAACGCTCTTGGGACATTTCAGCAACTCATGTTGCTGTACCCTGATAATACTCAGAATTCCAGACAGTTGTTATTGTCTTTGAATATACGAAATATAAATCAGGTATGAACCCTTACCAATGAAGAAGAAAACGGAGCAAATGATATGCACCATCATGGCATTCAAGGAGGCGCGATCACGGTTATTTTGGCGTTTTTCGTTGTCCAGACTAATCGGCAGGTAAAATGTCAAGAGCGCACGTTCGGGTGCCACTGGTATTTAAAGTTCTCGATTCGCATGTTAACTCTACCACAATTTTACAACAAGTGTTATCATTAGTAAGCAAAACTAATGAACTCTAATCCGGTGCCCATGCAGCCGACTTGGCATGTTAAACGAAACAAAACAAACGAACCAGCAATTCGCGGATCTGAAATATGCTAAAGTCGACTGATTCAATTTGAAGCGAAAACATTTCCACAGTACTTCTGCACATGCGCTGTATCATTATTTGTGTTTATGTTGCGTAAGAGGCTGGCTACCTTGCGCGTTTTAGACGCAAAGGTGCAGGGCACTTGGATTTTCCGCCACAGACTTTCCCGGCTGAATACGAGGACATGGGTGGGGGTTTCGAGCACGGGACCGCCCTCCATCACGTTCGTTGCTTTGATTTTCCCTGCATTACCAGCTCATGCTGAATTGCATTATCTTATGGCGCTGTAATCGAGGAACATCTGACCCAAGGGTTGGGCTTACCGGTAAACTGACCGCCTGCCGCAAAACCGCAAAACCGGAAAACTGTCATCAGATGTCACGCATTGTCTAGGTTACTAGCTTGCATGCAGTTGAGCTGTGGCTTAATTGCGAGGAAATCCAGATCAGGAATCATTAACTATTTGTTGGGATTGCATTTGTCTAGAATGAGCATAAATTAGGTGCGCACCATTAACCATGAAAAAAGTGATTCATGCACCTGCGTATGACTGATCTTCTCGCCAGCATACGTGGTTGATTTCGGATTATTATACCGGAACGATTAGTTTGTGTTGCCAGCTACATATTTGCCGCACTACGGATGGATGAATATATATATATATATATATAATATGGGGGTCATTTGAAAATAAAGTGCCCAAAATCCGATGAGTTTCGGAAAAATAAGCGGTGGCCCTAAATAGGTGGGATTCCTCTTCAGATATTCGCCCGCACCCCGGACCAAATCCTGGCTACGCCACTGCGCCATATTGGGCCGCTCAAATATGTGCAAGAAATCTAACCTAGTGAAAATTACTTCGAGGAAGTCCTGGAGTAGTTGCAATATCAAATACCAAACTCAGATTATGCTGTTCTTTCATCAAGACGAAGAACTCTGGTCTGGTAAAATTTCATTGACTGTCAAAGTCTGGGACCTGAGGTCTTGTCAATTTCTACGATTTTTTAAACCGCATTCAGTGCTAAATATTGGATTTGGAGCAATTTGTTCACGTGGAAAATGATAAAGAGCCTCGACATCGTGACACCAGTGTGACACCTGTATCACACCCGTATGAGACTCTGAGATAAATGAGAGCAGAGACCCTGAGAGAAGTGGGAGCAGAGACCCTGAGAGAAATGAGAGCATCGGGCGGCAGATGACTCGGGCTGGGTCCGGTGCCATTTACAGTTGCGTGCTGCGTATTATTGCGTATTATTGCCTATTATTCAGGGAAAAAATTCTGCTTGGCGAACCTACCTGATATTAACCCCAGCACGAGTGCAAGTACTTGGCGGATATTTGCGCCAGGACTGTGGCGATCGCTTTTGAGCAGCGCGGCCGGCTGCGGCGGGTCGGCACCTGCCGCTTTGTGGTCTCTCCTATACGATGGCGCCGACGATCTCTCAATGTGCTGTCTCCAACAAAATAGTTCCACTCAATTTGGCATGTCATACATCGCTTGATTAAAAATGCGGAGAAGACATTGTACCAGAAACTCGTCAAATATTGCGTGGGTTCAGGGGCGTTGATTTCTGAAAATTATTTCCGTGGGAATACATGGAGGGAATGGGCGGGCCCAAATGGATTGGCGGGCCCACCCGATAGGGTCCCATGTTACAAGTTTAAATTATTGGGGAGGGCAAGCCAACATTGAGGGGGCAAGCCAACATTGAGGGGACAAGCCAGCATGGGTGCAAGGACCCCTCAAAAGTATGCAAATCGACATCCATGCCTAGGTTACCTGAAATCGCGTTCAACATATCGGGCGGCTCCACCATTCATGAAAGCGAACTCGTAAACGATCTGGGTGCACTCTTGGATCGCAATCTGTAATATGTACGACATTTCAACAAACTGGTGTCAAAATGCACCAGTGTGCTGCTCATGTGACTGAGTCATGTCCGATACTGTATCCCTCGTGAGCATCTCCCAACAATTTGAAACGGACTAGTATCATCACATATCTGATACTGCATAATTGCATATGGCAACTGATCAGCCCAATGTACACAACTGCAAATAAAAACGTTATTTGCAGTTAGTGGGTTAGTAGGTTAGTGAGTCATCGGAGCCAGCTGGATCCAATCCCGGTGTGACTGGGTAGTTTGGATCTCAGTTTGGGGCGCACTGCTGCGCTCGATATCTGTCCGTGTGTCAGGGTCCTTGCTGTTCGTACGCTTCCAGGGCACTGCACCTGTTCAGCGAGATCCATCGTCAGGGACGCTGCTGCCGACCTGAGGATATCGCCCTGCTTTGCGCCAGCGTGGGTAGAAAGAGAGAGGGAGAGAGAGAAAGAGAGAGAGAGAGAGAGAGAGAGAGAGAGAGAGAGAGAGAGAGAGAGAGAGAGAGAGAGAGAGAGAGAGAGAGAGAGAGAGAGAGAGAGATATATATATATATATATATATATATATATATATATATATATATATATATATATATATATATATATATATATATATATATATATATATATATATATATATATATATATATATATATATATATATATATATAGATATATATATATATATAGATAGAGAGAGAGAGAGAGAGAGAGAGAGAGAGAGATAGAGAGAGAGAGAGAGAGATATATAGAGATAGAGAGAGATAGAGAGAGAGAGAGAGAGAGAGAGAGAGAGAGAGAGAGAGAGAGAGAGAGAGAGAGAGAGAGAGAGAGAGAGAGAGAGAGAGAGAGAGAGAGAGAGAGAGAGAGAGAGAGAGAGAGAGAGAGAGAGAGAGAGAGAGAGAGAGATATAGATAGAGAGAGAGAGAGAGAGAGAGAGAGAGAGAGAGAGAGAGATATATATATATATATATATATATATATATATATATATATATATATATATATATATATATATATATATATATATATATATATATATATATATATATATATATATATATATATATATATATATATATATATATATATATATATATATATATATATATATATATATATATATATATATATATATATATATATATATATATATATATATATATATATATATATATATATATATATATATATATATATATATATATAGAGAGAGAGAGAGAGAGAGAGAGAGAGAGAGAGAGAGAGAGAGAGAGAGAGAGAGAGAGAGAGAGAGAGAGAGAGAGAGAGAGAGAGAGAGAGAGAGAGAGAGAGAGAGAGAGAGAGAGAGAGAGAGAGAGAGAGAGAGAGAGAGAGAGAGAGAGAGAGAGAGAGAGAGAGGGAGAGAGAGAGAGAGAGAGAGAGAGAGAGAGAGAGAGAGAGAGAGAGAGAGAGAGAGAGAGAGGGGGGGAGGACGGGAGAGGATAGAGAGGCTGTGTGGAAGATAGGAAGGAATAGAGGAAAGATAATATGACAAGCGATAGGGTGGTAGATAAAACAGGAGACGACCTGTAGCGATTCCCCTGCTCAATATTGCAAATAAGCACCTGCATGAAGTGTATTAGCATAATATCAGCCAATGTGTGTAGACTGAGGGACCAGTTAAGGAGGATATTTTTATTTAGGCACGAAGACGCAATATATTTCGGACACATAGTTGCAGCACAGGAAATGCATTCCAATACTGAAGATGAAGGGATCTGGAGGGCAGAATGGGGGCCAAAATATTATTTAGTCATGGGAGATCCGGAAGTCAGGGAGTAGCATTATTGATACCTAATGAGCATGCGCTCAATGCAAATGTTCTGCACAGTGACAGTGATGGCTGATTACTCATAGTTTGAATAACCGCCCCTGATGCAGAACTGTACTGCGCAACTATATACGCACCTAATAGTAATCACTAGGGATAACAGCTTATTTTCTTCACGACCCTAGAAAATGTCTGAACACGGCTATTCCGGACACATCGAAGCTTATTTGCTGCGGTGACTTCAGCACACACATGACAGGTCTAGACACTTCGTCACAATTTATAGACACAGCATCGGCACGTTTTGTAAGAGACATGGTGTAAAGGTTTGAGCTCATTGATACTTGGTGGGGTGTATATCCAGATGATAATGGTTTACATAGAGAAGGGGAAGTGCTATGCCATTTCTGCAGTCGCGATTAGACTATTTTTTCATTCGTGAAGCAATAGTATTAAATCATGGAGTTGTAAGCATATAAATTTAACCTAGCATTAGATCGGACCATCACATGCTGGTTCTAAGTGTAAAGTACTCTAGTGATAAACGATGACCCGGAATTTTGGAATTTCAAAATCTTCTACTAGAAACGACACATTCAGGCAAAGGTCACGGAAGAAATACAGCTGACAAAACAAAACAGTGGACTTTGCCAAAATATTGGGAATAAAGGATTGCTGATTGAGAAGTTGATGGGAAAAAATATGAGAACTAAGTATTCAGAATGGGAAACAGTTGGTTGACAAGAGACATAGGGAGGAGAAAGAGCTGTTAAAATGCATAGTAAAACTAATTATAGAGATGCAATATGGTGCGGAAAAAGAACAGGACTACAATGAGTGCAAAGGAAGATGGGAGAATTTGCAAGACCAAAAAAACAAAAGGGGCAATGCTATTTCGTAGCGCCAGGTGGATAAAGTCATAAAGTCATAAAGTGACCAGGCTTAATAAGAGCCACAAGGGCCCATCCAGGTAAAGTCTCTAAAGGGAAGATACCATAACCCTGTAAAAGGCACAATTCCACCCCAACCAACACCACATCCCTAATTCCAAAGAATACATCCACCAACATCCCCTACACTCATCGATGCTTATCAACCTTACTTATCCAATCCTATTCACTCGATCTCATCTAACACTTGTGACTTGAGTGCCCTACCAATAATTTCCAGATTCAATCCATGCCTGCTTAAAGGGGCCTGTACAATGCACACCTACTTAGCATAAATGTCACCCATTCACCACTACTTAGAATTAAAATAAAATATTTTGCGGCCTAAAATTCGTCCACCCTATTTTTAGATACATTCAGTGAATGACTCCCAACAACATCAGCAGGCAGACTATTCCACTGATCAACAATCCTTTGACTGAAGACCTGTTGGTAATTAACTGTCCAACACCTTGATTTATTTAGCCTGAATTGATGACCTCTGTGTGATAGCATCTTTCAGATTGACCTTATCTAGTCCTTTAATAATTGTATACCTTTCAATCATATCACCCCTTAATCTCCTATACTTGAGTGAATGCATATATAATGCCATCAGTCTTTCCCCATATTATAAGCTACCTAGTCCACTGATTCTAGTGGCTTTGTGCTGCACTCTTTCTTGCATATCTATATCTTTTCTAAGTAGGGGCTCCATGCCTGCACGAAATATTCTAAGTGGGGTCGCACATAGGCCAAGTGCAGTATTTTCATCACTTCCTTGCTCTTATACCTCACACTCCTATTAATGATTCCCAGCATTCTGATTGCCCTAATAGAGGATATATAGAATAGAGGATAGAAGAAGAAGCGTTTGTCAATGCTCAATCCTCTCAATTCCTCTATTCTCAATATCTTGGTAAAGTCCACTGTTTTTTTTGCCGGTTGTATTTCTTCCGTAATCTTTTGCTTGAATCTTTCGCTTTCTGATAGATAATTCTTAAATTTCCAAATTCCGGGTCCTCGTTTATCACTAGAGTACATCACACTGAGAACCAGCATGTGATAGGTAGAGGAAGGAGAAAAGCCAACAGTTTATTTCCTCAACTTACAGTCTAGGGCGAGAGATAATACAATTTTGCCGAAAAAAATGTAAATAGTCAGGGCAACGAAGTCACAGGAAGCAGGAATATTCTCAATAGCTGCTTGCAGTACTACAACAAAATGTGTACGAGTAAAAGGAAGAAACGAACGGAGGGAACAGTTCATAGGTATTGGGAAAATACACATACTCCACAACTTTCCGAAATAGATCAAAATAGGTGCGAAGGGCCTCTAACGGAAAATGAATGCATAGAGGCCTTGAAATCGATGGCAAATAACACAACTCCAGGACCATCAGGTTTTACACAGGAATTCTTTCTAGCATTTTGGGAGCATATTGGATCACTGGCAATGGACTACATCAATTATGCATATATCGCAGGCGAATTCTGTGTTGCGCAAAGGCGGGGCTATATAACACTGTTGCCGAAACAAGGGGACCAGACGCGGCTCGAAAACAAGTGGCCGATAGTCTTGCTAGATAATCTTTATAAAATAGTCGCAAAGGAGTTTGCACTGAGATTATCTACGGTTATTGGCAATCTGATAGCAGAAGAGCAAAGCGGATTGTTCTTCTTCGAAGAACATTATTTGTCCAAATTCCCTTTCCCTACTCAAGTAGGAGAAGTCGAGGTAAGTTGAGCCGATTTTTACTTAAGAGACCCTTGAGCGCATGTGGTGAGACAGATTGATTATTTTTACACATGTTCCGAAAGAGTGATCCTTTGGGCACAAATGAGTCCCACAAAGAGTTTTCTCAAACAATTATAAACCAGTGATATTTTGAGTTGTTCTGACGTATCACCCTTGTCTCAATTTATCCCGGGCGTGGGGGAAGTCGACCCTAGTGGCGAGGTAGGTTGATGACAAACCATATTGATGTAAACAAATGCTGTAACGACTCCTGGAGAGTGTTTCGTTTTGTGTTGCAAGCCTTTTGGGGTCACTTTTTGTCATCTGACATGTTTTGGCGAGATAAAAAACATTAAAGCTATCAGAAATACCACGTGATCCAGATTTTAACCACCCTTTTACCTTGCATCCCCACACCAAAACTCATAACAGAACAATCTGCTCAATGGCAATAGGCTGAAATACAATTGTATGCCAAGTTGTGTCATGCTTCATGGGGAAAACATCAGCAGCACGCAACACATCAATAGGCCACGGCTCACCCACGGCTCCTCTTTCCCCGGCAGCGATTGCTCAACTAGTCCCATACCCACCTCACTTCAGATAAAATATGGCCGCTCATCTCCGAACCATGCCTCCCCACAGTAGCTTTGGTAGATATCAAGAGAAAACACATGTCTATAATTGTGTGCTACGATTAGAAACCTACCTGTTACCAATTAAGGAAAATAAAAACATTTCCAAGTTGATTGAAACAAAATTACTTAAAACCTTAGAAAACACATCTTTGTTCAGGGCTCACCAGATACCTACCGCTCACGGCCCCCCAAACCAAAAATGAAGACTTTCTTCGAAATGTCGGCAGCTGGCTGGCAGGTTCTCATGACACCATACGAGCTTATGGGGGCTACGAGTTAATGGGGGTGGCTCAACCTACCTGGAGGCTCAACTAAACTCACTTTCCCCTACTTATCAACAAGGAAGGCATTAAGAAGCACAACAGAGCCCATGTCATTGAATTATATATCGGAAACTATAGCCAACCAGAACAAAAATTAACCGTAAGTATTTGTACAAGATGAAAGAAACAAATGGACTACAAGTAGCTGGGTGTATATGTATGTGTGTGTAAGTGTAGACCAGCATATATATGCCTGTGTGATTATGCACATATAAGTATATGGTTACTTGCATGTACGTGCATGTGTGTGCATTTTTATTGTTTATTGTTTATAATCTCGAACCGCATATTCATCCACCAAGGTTATATCAGGAAACATTACTTTCAGAGGCGATATCCGGTATGCCTTCCGTTATTCTCTTCTGGTCGCATTGCTCATATCGCATTGCTCATATACGTTCATTTAGTGTGGCCGGGCCCGGCATCGCCTTCTTCGGCAGTGCGGAATGGAACTGTGGGCGGGAAGAGCTTCCCTTACTGTCCTCGCCACCTTGCTAGTTGAAAAATTAATTGGAATTAAACATTGAAGCTTGATGCGCTAATACCTGCGCCGTGCCACCACTCAAAATTAAGGCAGCATCTGCAAACGCATAGCATGCAAATTAACGCTGCAAAATATGCAATACCAAATTCACGCTGTCAATCGTATCTCTGTCGCACGAGGCAAGTGTGTCGATATGCGGCGGAGCTCACCTGGCATGAAGCACCTGGCATTGCAGGAAAATCGTGAAACACAAAACCAGCGCCGGCGGCCGTGCGGTGACCAGTTGTGGGCGCCAGGCCCGCCCGAGAGCAGCCCGTGCCGCACACAAGCCGTCGGCGCCATGGCCAGAACCCTCCTCGCGCTGCTGGTCGCCTGCGCCTGCTACGGCATCAGCGCCTACTCGCTCACCAACAACGTCGGCGGCAAGCCGTTCAACTTCCTCTTCCGGCTGTGCAGGCGGCAGATAGGCAACGAGGCGATCAGCCGCTGCCTGAAGACGTACCTGAGCACGGGCCTGGCGTTGGTGAGGCCGCTCTTCTCCACCGGCCTGCCGGCGGGCGGCGGTGCCGTGGTGGTGCTGGACCCGCTGACGCTCGACGACGTCAGCGACGCTGTCAACACACCGCCACGGTGGGTCGTCTCCGGCCTTAAGGTCACCGGCCTCAAGGGCGCTCACATCGAGAAGCTGCAGGTCACAGAGTCTACCGTGGAGCTGGAGGTGGGTGAACTCAAGCACACAGAAAAGTTGCATCGCAGAGGCAAGGCTTGCAGTGCCGCATTTTGACTCGACAACACTTTATCAACCATTCCTAGTACACCAAATGGGGTGTCCCAGCTGTTGCAATTAAAACAAACTATACAGTACACCCACCATTGTTTTATTCAGCTTGACATCACAGCTTTTGCAACTCCACATTCCCTGTGCCTACATCACTTCATCCCGATTTTGAACTTTAATTTTCCATTTTAGCAACATCAGCTTTTAGATTTGTGAGACCAATTTCTCTAGCAATAGTTCACCATTGATGTGATGTACAGTTGAACAGTTTGAGGACAGGGAAGTTGAAAAGCAATTACCGTAAAATTAAAATGTTGAGTAGTAACGATTTGAAAGTTGAAAAGGTGGATAGTCATTTTGAAGATATATCTTTTGATAGGACGTTATGCCTTCCAGTAAAACAATGGTTAATGTTAATATTCTATAATCGATACAACAACCGAACTACCTACCCCATCGTTGCTTACCTACCTGTCCATGGTTGGTGAGTTCGAATAGCCTCGTTGTCGGGCTAGTGGTTGGCGGGATGTGTAAAAGTTGGGCGATTGACAGTTGTGAATCCAGTTGAATAGTTGTGGGTCCAGTTGAATAGTCGTGGGTCCAGTTGAATGGCTGTAGGCCCAGTTGAACAGTTGTGGGTCCAGTTGAACAGTCGTGGATCCAGCTGAACAGTTGTGGGTCCAGTTGAACAGTTGTGGGTCCAGTTGAACAGTCGTGGGTCCAGTTGAACAGTTGTGGGTCCAGTTGAATAGTTGTGGGTCCAGTTGAACATTCGTGGGTCCAGTTGAACAGTTACGGGTCCAGTTGAACAGTCGTGGGTCCAGTTTAACAGTTGTGGGTCCAGTTGAATAGTTGTGGGTCCAGTTGAACAGTTGGGGGCCCAGTTGAACAGTCGTGGGTCCAGTTTAACAGTTGTGCGTCCAGTTGAATTGTTGTGTGTCCAGTTGAACAGTTGTGGATCCAGTTGAACAGTTGTGGGTCCAGTTGAATAGTTGTTGGTCCAGTTGAACAGTTGTGTGTCCAGTTTAATAGTTGTGGGTCCAGTTGAACAGTTGTAGGTCCAGTTGAACAGTTGTGGGTCCAGTTGAATAGTTGTGGGTCCAGTTGAACATTCGTGGGTCCAGTTGAACAGTTGTGGGCCCAGTTGAATAGTTGTGGGTCCAGTTGAATAGTTGTGGGTCCAGTTGAATAGTTGTGGGTGCAGTTGAACAGTTGTGGGTCCAGTTGATCGGCCACACACGGACCGAATAACACGACAGTCAGCACGTATCCGGCCGGCCAGCTCTTCCAACAGTCAAAGCACGCACTTATCGAAAGGAGATAGGCCTCCTTATCGTGACAAAAGGACGAAGCGTTCTGCCGTTAGACGTAAACGGTGTCTGCGGTATTTGGTTCCCCAGGTCATTGGGGTTGGTACCGACTTGGTGAACCTGAGTGTGTCTAAAATGTATGAAAGGTGTAATCTTGTGAAAGGCTATTTCCTGATTCTTGTGTATGGCGAGGTAGATATTTCCTCCCCTTGCCGATGAAGGAAGGGTGTTCATGTTTATCAATATTTCTGTCTCAATTTGTCGTGTCATGGCATCTACTCTTATTCAACAGTTGTGAACGGACGGACGGCTATTTCTTAATTCTTCTAACCATGCTTCCACTTCACCCTCAGATGAGTCTGGAGTTCCTGATAGCTGAGGCGCAGTTGTATGTGTGGTTCCTGCCACTGCGGCCGCACGTGCAGGTGGCGGTGCGGCGGCCGCGGGTAATCGTCACCGCCGACTGGGAGTACGTCGGCGGCGACCTGGTCTTCTCAAACTCGGAGAAGATCGTTTTCCTCAACGACGGCTACACCATCAACTTGAAGGGGATCGACGTGCCGGCTCCTGGCCAGCGGAACGCCCCCTGGCCAGCCGTCGGCGGACTGTCGGTGGCCGCCTGACCAGCGGACCGCCCCCTGGCCAGCCGTCGGCGGACTGTCGGTGGCCCCTTGGCCGGCCGTTGGCGGACTGTCGGTGGCCGCCTGACCAGCGGACCGCCCCCTGGCCAGCCGTCGGCGGACTGTCGGTGCCCCCCTGGCCGACCGTTGGCGGACTGTCGGTGGCCGCCTGACCAGCGGACCGCCCCCTGGCCAGCCGTCGGCGGACTGTCGGTGGCCCCCTGGCCGGCCGTTGGCGGACTGTCGGTGGCCGCCTGACCAGCGGACCGCCCCCTGGTCAGCCGTCGGCGAACTGACGGTGGCCGCCTGACCGGCGGACTGCACCCTGGCCAGCCGTCGGCGGACTGACGGTGGCCGCCTGGCCAGCCGTCGGCGAACTGACGGTGGCTGCCTGACCACGTGTGCCCAGTACACTGACGGTAGACACTTCCTATCCCAGAGACTGTCATGTGATACCTATGTGATGGCATGCGATGCGATATTGAGTTTGCAGATAGCATTGGGTGCGAATATACTTTGTATTACATTTATGTATGCCTTTCTTTGCAAAAATGGTTCATCAGGACATCTCATCGCAAATAAAAGAGCTGGCTATAACATTAGTAAATACTTAATATAATCCCCTGTGACCGTCCGATACCTGCCGGTGTAAACGGCCCTGCGTCTGCTCTGCCGATCGGAGAATGTTCGTGATCGGTAAACTTGGGAGTTGTTCCTAGGTCGTCTAAGCACCAATCGTTCTCTATGTTTCGTACGTACGACGTGTCCATGCCAAGTCCAAGTCCATAATGCATCTCCACTCAATAGACGAATCGAATGACGCGATATGTGTTTAGTCCATAGAATCCAAACAGACAAAATTTGCGCCGTGCTGATAGTCCAAAAATCAAACAGTCAAGCCTTGCGCCCAGTGGCGTCGGCACGAAATTATTCCAGGGGGGGGTAATGTTGAAAGGGGGCCTCCTGCTCCTCAAAAGGGGCCTCCATTGTGTTAGGACCTCCTATTGGTTTTTAGGCTGTTACTATGGTTCCCGAATGAGAAACATGGCTGCATATTGATGTCTTGTTTGTTCTTGGCATGGTGCATCATTTACGCAAGTAATATGTGGATAAATACCTAAGTGCCAAAACAAATCAATGTCTTAATGCTTTCTCGACCAGAAGAATCTTCCGGGTGGTCTCTAGATTGCAGCGAGCTGGCGGGGCTGGCGCTAAGCGTATCTTAAAGATAACTCCCATTGATCAACCCACTTCTATGTCCACCAAGTCCAACTGAATATAGCTAGATTCATCACTACTGTTAGTCATTCCCATCAGCTTGATGTCATAAGCAAGCTTAAACGATCATTGCTCAGTCCTAGGACGACAATTTCGCGAAGGTGACAACGATAAATGGATTGCATTGTTTTTCTGATCGCCATCTTAGTGATTTATTGATTTTTAATAACATTTGGTGCTGGCTGCAAGGCACCTAGCACACAAGCTAAAATAATAAATCCTCAGCGAATAAATTCACGGCAAGAACAAGCATTGTTGAACAACAGTGCATAAATGACAATGCAACAATGCAACAATGGCAATGCATAAATAATGCAAAACCTTCAAAGTCCACGCCGTCACGCCCATGGTTTTCGCTATGCTGTACCGTTTTGTAAATGACGTCGTTGAGAAGGTATTGAAGCTGGGAAGCTCTAATCATGCAGGCTGTAATCACAGAAGAGAAGTTTGTAGGAAGAAAATGCATTTGAAACATCATTCCTCCCATTTTGTATGGGGCATCGGTGTTGTTTTGTATGCTTGTGAGGGGGAATGTTGGCTTTGCCACATGGCCGTATGTTTCTGAAAATTATTGGGAGACCAGTGGCGTACCTATATTTGCGTCAAGGAGGAGGGGGCGGGAAACGTATTTGGAGGGGATCCACTTACCCCATTAAAAAGTCCTCGGATTTCGACCACTATTTTGTCAAAGGGGACTTTTTAAATCAAATAATTAGTGACCAACTGAATTATCCTATGGAGGGGCCTAATCTACCACTATCGTTTCTGACTCGTCGGATTTCAACCCTAACTCCCCACCCTGTTCGAATGTTTTCTTTTGGTATCCCTTGATAAGTCACCTTACACTGCTGAAATTACACTTATACAAATCACTTTAAAATCTAAAATTTCCCAATTTCAGACATTCCAGTTCATAGCACCCGTTCGCCATGACGCAAAAGTTCGTGCACAAGCACACCCATCTTGCGCATTCTGCGCATTCGCCACACTTCGTGCGATGCTACGGTTTCTGCTAGGCCTCCTACGTTTTGCTAATTGATGCCACATGATAGACTTGCGCCATATTTGACGTGATGGAATGCTTCGTATGGACGTTCGCTGCGAAAATTATATTAATTAACTTCGATCATTACTTCCCTACTTTCAATCTTCCAATCCTATCTTTGATTAAATATGCTCCCAGATTGGCTACCGAACCGAGGCCCTGTCCCAATGTTCTCTTTTGGACCCGTTTCGTCTCTCTTCGTCTACGGATGTGTCTTAGGGCTCCAATCCATTTTTGTTACGGGCCCAATCTACTTTCGAATCCCCTGCTCGTTTTAGGGTGTTGTTGATTTTGTTGTGCACCGACGATTTTTTTAGGTGTCGGGGCGCTTTGAAAGATCCACATGTGTTTAATTAGTGCTCGGTCTTTTTGTTCGTTTTGGGACCATGTTGCTTTTTGCGCCTCCAGCACCTTTTTGCAGGGCCTTGTGCGGTCGCATGGCCCCTGTGTGCCTTGAGACCTTCCGGTGTATTTTGTATAGCTCCCGGTATGTTTATTTAGGGTTGCAACGCATGTTTAAGGCCCTGACGCTTTTTGCGAGACTGTGCGCTTTGGAGGGCCAGTTGCACTTTCGGCCCCCGTTGTGCTCTTAGGGTTCCGCTGTGTATATTTTGGGCTTCTGACGCAGATTTGTGGGGCCCCAGTACAATTTTGGGGCTTCGGTGCGATTTTTCTGGGTCCCAGCGCGATATACCGCGCCCAGGCGCGTGGTTCCGTGGACCCAACGCCAGTTTCCTGGGCTCAACGCGATTTTGTGGATCTCTTCTGAATGTTCTGTAGAGTCTGAATCCCGGTCTGATTTTTCGACCCCTGGCGCCATGTTTTTGTATCTCACCTCGATTTTTTTCGCCTTACGCGATTTGTGAAGGCATCTGATGATATGTCCGGTACTCCAGAGCCATTTTTCTGACCCGGACAGTTATTTTTTGGAATCCCTCCTTATTTCGGAAGGCTCCGGTTTGATTTTTTGGGGATACCGATGCGATTTTTCGGGTCATACTGTGCTTATGTGGGGCCTTAGACGCCAATTATTGGGAGCCCCGACTTGAATGTTTGATGCCCATACCAAATTATTGGGACTACCAATGGTAATTGTGGGTCCCAAGCGCGATATTTGGGGGAACCGGTTCGAGTTTGCGGGGCGCGTTGTACTTAGCTGTGACCCCAACGCGTTCTTGGCAGTTCCTGTTGCAGATTTTCGGGCCTCGGAGCGAGTTTTCTGGGCCCGCCGTATTTATTTGGAGCCCCTGCACGAATCTTGGTGGCCCCAGCGCGACTTTTTGAGGCCAGGGCACGATTTTTTTCGGTGCCCCGACGCGTTTTTTTGTATGCCCAACGGGTTTTTGGGGGACTTTGACCCGATTTGTGAGGCCGCAGAGTGACATTTCGGTTGATAATTGTTTTTTGGGGGGAAGCTACAACTTTTGGGGGCCCGACGCGATCTTTTCGACCCCAGTGTGATTTTGAAGGGCTGCGACGCGACTTTTTTTTAGTCCAATGTAATCTTTTGTATCCCGTCATTTGCTTGGATCCCTAGCGCTAGTTTTAGCGACCTCGACACTCTTGGGGGGTCCAATACATTTTGGAGGCTTTTGGCGCCATTGTTGGGGTCCCAGAGTGATTATCCATATCCGAATTATTTTTCGTTGCCCCGGCTTCATTTGTGTCCCAATGAGATTGTCGGGGAACGGTACGACCTGTCGTGCCCCTAGCGTGAATTTCATGGTCCGGGCGTGACTTTTTGGTTCCCCAGGCTCAGCGTGGTTTTCAGGGGCCCCGACCGGATATTTTTGGGCCCATACCGTGATTTTCATGTACCCCAGCACGACTCCTACCATTTCTTAGGGGCTTCTTCTTGCAAATTATAGGCCTCCTCTCGCGTCTTAGGGGTATCGTCTCATTTCCTGGAGCCTCTTTACCGGTTTTGGATGTCTCCTCTTGTGTCCCACCCTCCTCCATATTCAATGGCCCTCCTCTCCCGTTTTGGAGGGCTCCTCCTACATCCTGGGGCCCCCTTAGCATGGCATGGGGCTTCCTCTCATGCTCCAGGGGCATTCTCTGTCAAATTAGGGGCCTCCTGTCACGCCTCGTGGGCCTCCTTTGTCCAGGCAAAGCCTTACCGTCTTGAGGGATCTTCAATTTTGGAAACCTCACCTTCTTCCATACCTGCTACCAACTCCCATCTTAAGGGCCACCTCTCACTTCCTGGGAACTCCTTCCGGTCTTCAGGGCCTCATTCGGCCCTGGAGACCGCCTACTCAGTCTTGAGGGACTCGTCTCGAGTCCGGCAGGGGCCTCCTTTTCTCTTCTAGAGGCCTTCTTTGTCAAATTAGGGGCCTCCTCTCACGTTTTGGGGGCCTCCTGCTCTGTGTTTTGATTCCATCTTTGCCCATTTTAAGGGTGGCCTCTTATCTCCTGATGGACTCCTCTTCTCTCGCAGGTTCCTCATCTTCCAAATTACAAGCACCCTTTCCTATCTCAGTTGCCTTGTCATCTCCTGGGGACCTTCTTACTCGTATTGGAGCCTTCTTTCTCGCCTGGGAGCCATCCCTCTTATCTAATGGTCTTTCTCTCCTGTTTTAGGGGCCTCTTTGTTCATCATGGGGTCTCATTTCCAATTCTGTGTCGTCCTCTTCCGAATTGGGTGCCTCCTGCCACGTTTCTGGATCATCGTTTTCTGTCTTAGTGGAACCTTACACATTTTTGGGCCTGCTTTTGCGTCTCCGAAACCCCATCTCATGTCCACTAGCTTTCTCTTCCGTCTTAGGGCCTCCTCTCATTTTCTTTGGCCTCCTTCCCGTATTGGAACCTCCTTTGCAATCATGGGGGCCTACTTTGCAATCCTTTGGGCCTCCTTTGCAATCCTGGGGCCCTCCTTTGCAATCCTGGGGGCCTCCTTTGCAATCCTGTGCGCCTCCTTTGCAATCCTTGGGGCCTTCTTTGCAATCCTGGGGGCCTCCTTTGCAATTCTGGGGGCCTCCTTTGCAATCCCGGGGGTCTCCTTTGCAATACTGGGGGCCTCCTTTGCAATCCTTTGGGCCTCCTTTGCAATCCTGGAGGCCTCCTTTGCGACCCTGGGGGCCTCCTTTGCAATCCTGGGGCCTCCTTTGCAATCCTGGGGGCCTCCTTTGCAATTCTGGGCGCCACCTTTGCAATCCTGGGGGCCTCCTTTGCAATCCTGGGGGCCTCCTTTGCAATCATGGTGGCCTCGGTGCCAATTGTTGGCACTCTCATGATTTCTGAGGCCTCCTATCCTCGCCTAGGTGACTCCTTTGTCAAATTAGGGGCCTCTTCTCACGTCTTGGAGGCCTCCTCACCTGTGTTTGGAGCCTCATTATCCTCTTAGCAGGGTGCTTTTGTGCCATAGTCCCGAATCTTCTCTTCTAGGGTCTTCCTCTTCCAAAACATGGGCCTCATCTGGCTGTTCTCAGTGGCCTTGTCTTATTCCTGTGCAGACCTTCTTACCCATCTTGGGGCTCCCTCTTGCGTCCGGATAAATATCTCCTATGATTAATTATTTTATATTGTAGGGGCCTCCTCTTTCATTTTGGGGGCCTCGTTTTCACAATTAAGAATATCCTGCCACCCATCGGAAGCCTTCTTGTCTAACCTGGGTGGCTTTTTGCCCGTCTCGGTGGCATCCTTTTCGTCCTGGGGGCCTCCTCCCAATCTCTGTCCTACGTCTCTTATTAGGACCTGATAAGATTTCCCGGGAGCCTCGTTGCCAGTCTTGGGGCCCCCTTGACAGCACAATCGTCTGTCTCGTCGGCCTCCTTGCTCACCTTTTTCCTGTGTATTTCCGGATAGGGGCCTCCTCAAATTTCAGGGGGGAGGGCAGTCTCACGGCAAGGGGGGCGACTACCCCCCCCTTCTTCTGGTGGAAGAAAGCAGCCGTCGGGAGCGATATAAAATGGATCTCGATCCATGTCTCGTAGCGTTTCTAAACTCAAGTAGCAGACCAAATGCTGTCCATGTGGAATTCGTCTCCTCGTCACCAAAGTCAAACCAAAACTTTGCAGATGCATACTTGATACCTGTATTATCACAGACGCATGCTTGCTGCGTGGACTATCAATCTTGAAGTCGTACTGGGGGTGTGAGTGTGCACAACTATCTAGGAATAGAAGCCGGTACATATATGGCAGGAGAAAAAAGCAATGCTGGGAACAAAACCTGGCCACATGCGAGCAAGCGTGGTTTCTGCGAATGAGAAGGCCGAAATAACAGTAGGTAAGTACAATACAAGGCATTAAACGTGCACCGCTCTCTGTTTGTCTGTCTGATGCGCTGAAGTCACGGAATGGGGATGGCTCTAATTTGTCGTATGCTAAGTCCACTGAATGTGCTTTCGCTGCTTCTGTACTAGTTTTGGATTCACTGTTGCTCTTTTAAGAAGTATCCATTTCTGGTGTCTCTCCGTTTTGTATGTCCTATGTCTTATATGGTAAAATACGTATGCGTCGCCACTCCCGAAGTAGTTATGTGCCTGCGAAATAGGTCAAGTAGTCGTTAGTAGTCGTTAGTACAAGTCACGGATACGATAAAAGATAAAGATAAAGACACGATAAAGAGGGTATTGATTAGCATTGTGATCTTGGTCCACTCTTGACACTTGATAGTTCTTCCATTGGCAGTCCTTGTCTGATGTAGCAAGACGACCGAAAGGGCATGCCATGATATCCCAGCATAGCACGCATTTGCATCAATTTTGCAGGTTCTGATGCTATTTCGGCATATATGGATTTCTATGATTGGAGGCTTGAAAGACATCTGTTGCTTTGAGACTGATATTACACTAGCTCTTTTATTAGTCTTCAATGTCTCAAACTGTTATTCTCTGGTGTCGTGCTCAAACACGGCGGTACGCTCAACTAACCAAAGTTCTCACTTGGGGAATAACGGGGTGAAGGAAGGGCAAAACGTAGTACCCTGTTTTGCTCGTTTTCACATCGTACTACTGTGGTAACTATTGCTTTTTCACTACACTAGATTCCTGGCATCTGTACCATCAAACATGTGCCAACACATGCCTTGATGAATTGTCGACATCATCTTTTTCTGCAGTTTTTTAAAATCATTTTGCCACGTAATGACTGGCGGAAGTTTTTGAAGTAGAAGCTTTGTCGTGTAGCACAAATGTCATATATAAGTGTTTGAAGTAGAAGTAATTTCATGTAGAAGGAAAGACTGGAGAAGTTGTGGTATAATTAATAACGTGTATAAGTTTGTGAAGTAATCGCTTTGTCGTGGGGCGCGAATGTCGCGTATACGTATTGGCAGTGGAAATAATGTGGCGTATAAGAAAAGACGGTAGAAGTGATTCCAGGAAAGTAATGACGGGCATAAGTTTTTGAAGTAGAAGCTTTGTCGTGCAGCACTGATGTCGCGTGTAAGTCCCGACAGCAAAAGTAATGTCGTGCAGAAGTAAACACCGTCGACGTGTTTGCAATAGAAGCAATGTCGTGTGGAACTATTGCAATTGCGGTTTTTTTGTTCTGTGCCAGTACATGGTACGTCGCTAGTTTGTTAATCTGTGTCAGCTCCTGGATGATTTCCACGTATCTTCCGCTCATGAATGACGTCTGTATGCTTTGGTGAGAAGCATGGCCTATTTTCCCTCCTGCATACACAGGAGCAAGCAAAGACAACTGCATTCTTCTTTGGGCGATGTATCCGGCTCATTACCTCCGGTTTGCATGTATCCTGGTCCCCGTTATCTCCTCGTCGCTTCGTTCACGGAAAGGTTTGTTTCCGGTTACATAGTGCCTTCGAAATGGCCGTCTGCTGGCAAATCTGCTTCAAGTCGTCAATGTATGTATTCTAGAACTCCGAAAAATGTCACTGTCGGCTCCTCCTCGTTTTCGAAGAAAACCAGGAGAACCCTTAGACCACTGCTGCGTTATCCACCTTTGCATTAGCATGCAAAATGAGGGCTAAGCCATTTAAATGCTGGTTGTTGTTCTGCATTTGGAGCTGCATGTTAGCATTTAAGCTTGCCTTTGAACATAATGAAAACCTAGGTTCTACAAGGCATACATTGAAACCAATCGCACCAGCCTCTTGACATTTACAAAATAGGATGCCCTCAAGTGGGACAAGTTTCATTTGCCAACCCGACATGGAATTGAAGACCGATTTTTTCGTCTCACATATGCTGATCAGAAGACGTACCCATGTCCCAACCGCTGCAGTTTTCCCCGCAAAAACCAAGGAGAAACATTCCGCCTATGCACCAATACTCGGCATTACTCTGATCTGTGGCTCTCCTTCTGCTGCCCATACCCGAGGCTGCTGTACGTCCAGCTGTCCGCCACATGCTCCTAGCCTTCTGCTTTGTGCTGCAATGTCATATCAGTTTCCGTAAAGCGCTAAAAGTGTCGCGGTGAGGAAACCACCACTTGGTGATTGAAGTGTTTCCCTTGTGCGTGTCAGTGGGTGAGGCGACCTTATCACTGCCCAGCCCATTGTCTGCTATTTCCAAGGCCATGGACATTACAAGGTCATCTGATTGATGTCAGTCACAACGTTGCGTGCTTATTCTGATCACGAACAACGTTCAAAGGTTTAGCCCATGCACAAGCAGACGTAAAAGGTTGCTACAGATAATGCTTGTCCACTTGTCTCCTAAAGTCG
The DNA here is from genome assembly GCA_034440615.1 of Ashinkailepas kermadecensis. Lineage (NCBI taxonomy): Eukaryota > Metazoa > Arthropoda > Thecostraca > Neolepadidae > Ashinkailepas > Ashinkailepas kermadecensis. The sequence goes on from JAOTOM010003448.1 coordinate 80,493, forward strand.
CGATGGATCCCAAAAGCCGGCGACAAAAAATAACTCCATGACTTATCATGGAACCTCTTAGGTCTCTTCGTGCGCCCGAAATTCGTGGCGAAATATACCCACAAGAACTCTACTCCTTCACTACTTACCAGGGATGTTGTTTTACATACTTTTGAGGGGGAAGTGTCCCCTCAATGTTGGATTTGCCCTCTCCAATAATTTTAACTTTTAACATGGAACCCTAAGGGACCCTGCAGTCAATTTCGCCTTGCCCATTGCCTTCATGTATTCCCCCTCCTTACATTTTGCCCTTGTACACAATCCTCTATGGTATATTTCATTACTTGTCTAACATACAAGAGCATCCCGCCTCCTATGCATGACTTCCTTTGATGAGCACGCATGCTGTACCCTCTCTATTCAAATTCTGGCAAGTTCACTGAAAACGTATTTGACCACCTTTAGCAGCGTAAACTCTCTTTTCTGGTCCCTAGTGGGGGATGGGGTGGGGGGAGCGCAAACGGAAAACAAAATATTTGACTATTTTTAGGGAAGTATACAGTATAAAAGCAGTATAACGGCATACCGAGTATAACGAGTACAATTCTTGGATCACAAGAAAATAGATGACTAACGTTAAGGGGATATACTGTACATAATGCGAATACAACCGGATAGTTATTCGACAGTGGATATGCTAGAAAGAGGGGTAGGAAATATTCACCTGCAAGAAAACCATGATGTGCGTAGTGACTATGTTATTTTGCACCACCAGGCAAAAGTACCTTTGTGAACTCTCCAGGGTACAGTTACCCATGTATGACTAATTATATGTGCGAATATTTAAACGCCTCGCTTTAGCCAGTTTTACGGTGATCAAGTTCCGGCGCAATATAGCCACACTTTGAAGCCTGCTAAGCGTTGCACGAGTAAGTTAGAACCTCCGATCTATTTTCGCATTGTATAATGTGTAGGTTATTCGTGCCGTTATCACAACAATATTAAATTATCAGTGCCTACCACCAGATGTCGGTCAAATCGCTAGTCCGCATGCACAGGAAGTACTTCCGTCTCCTACTCGGCGGCTGGTATGATCAAAAGTCAGTCCGTGATTTTGTTCCAATTAACTATGTTTTAAGTGTCAAAGCCTATTTTGATGCTTCGTACAGATTTTCTCATAACCAAGTGCATGTTAGCACTATACATACCGATATATTCTGAGCACAGTGGCTCGATGTTTCGGCCTTCATACATGATGGTGATAACCGTATGCACACTTACGCATGCCTTCTAACTCGTTTTAAAAATGGCACGACGGTTCGGGGTCAGCTGGTTAAAAGATGATTAGGGTAAAATGGCACATGTGCCAACTTACCCCAGTGATTCATGCAGCATTGTTTTTAATCAATTGTGCGTTGTACAGAGTTCTCAAATGTCCACAGATTGGTTCCAATTGACACATAGCACAGCCTTGTCCTACATCGCTTCCAATATCATTTCGGAATCCTTATACAAAGCTACTCGTCATGTATTGAAGCACCAAAGTGACTCACTGTTGGTGATAAGTACTCTAAATCTCGATAGAAAATGCATGACTAAACATCCCTCAGAATTCCACATTAGGTATATCTGAAATATCGCCATGACACTTTCCTTCCCGTCTCAAACCAGCCTGATAGCTGTTCCGGTGCCGAAGCTGCTATAGACCACAATAAAACCATCTGCGCCATAACGGAATAATGCCCCGCGACTCATGAGCCAGCTGACTTTGTAAACAATCACATTCTAAGATATTTCATCGATTGCCATCCTGTGAGAATGAAGTACGACAAAAGCTAATTGGGTGATGTGAAGAACAAACAGGAGCGATGTGCGTTCGAGCAGAGGCGAGGTCCGAGTGACATATGAGCAGGGCGAGGTCCGAGTGACATGTGAGCAGGACGAGGTCCGAGTGACATGTGAGCAGGGCGAGGTCCGAGTGACATGTGAGCAGGGCGAGGTCCGAGTGACATGTGAGCAGGGCGAGGTCCGAGTGACATGTGAGCAGGGCGATGCACTCATGGCAACACGAAGCCAGACGCGTGCCGAATTGCATCCCAATTCGGGCCAGGTCAAAAGCGGACTTCTTGCAACACGTGACGCTGCGTGTGTTGCGGGCGCACCTGATGCGACCTGCGACCTGACCCCAACCTGACAGCCGAAGTTGGCCCACATGTGTCATGCGCCAAGAGAAATGAAGTTTGGGCCAAGTCCGTTCTCCCAATTCTCTAATGCCTGTGGGCAAGGGCTACTGGCGCCGGACTCGTGCCCCATTCAAATACGTATTGACAGGGAGTCCTCAATTCAAATGCTGATTGGCAGGGAGTGCTCCATTCAAATGTTGATTGGCAGGGAGTCCTCCATTCAAATGTTGATTGGCATGGAGTCCTCCATTCAAATGTTGATTGGCAGGGAGTCCTCCATTCAAATACTGATTGGCAGGGTGTGCTCCATTGAAATGTTGATTAGCAGGGAGTCCTCCATTCAAATGCTGATTGGCAGGGAGTCATCCATTCAAATGTTAAATTGGCAGGGTGTTCTCAATTCCCATGCTGACCGACAGGGAGTCCTCCACTCAAATACTGACCCTCCAAACTCCCAAGCGTTCGGTATTTTCCCGTCGATATGTGTCTCGAATCGCCCAATCAACTCCAAAGATAATATCTGGACAGGCGTGGCTGAACAAGTGGCTCCTGTTGTGTGTGAACTTCCTGTTCCATGGTTATGGCGTTGGTAGTTCAGGGACATGGCTCATTTCATTGTGCTTCCAGTCATAGTTGAGTTTAATATTAAATGGACGTACCCTGCCAAAGTTGTGTTGATTTCGAAGGATTCGTGTCTAATTGTGTTGGTCCTTAAACATGTCGGATCAGCTTGGTCACGAACGTTTGGAATGTTAATAAAACAATTTGGTCAAAATGCCTGCAATGTCGCAATATCTAGTTATTCGAGCTCTATTCCAGTCAAAGCACAGCACCATTTCAAAAACAAACACTACCGTGCATGCACACTCAGACGGTACACTGAGAAGCTTGGCTCTGTGGGTCATTTACGCATACTATACCACATGGCTCACGTCATATGGTCTTAAGCAACAAGACACATTGACGATAACAAGCACCATATCATATGAGATCATTACCAGCATCACAATGACGTGCAGACACCTGGGAGTCAACGCGACTGGTGCAAGCGCACTATAATCCGCCGACGTGGCAGACAAATGGGCTCCGGTGCAGGATGTCGGCAGACAGATCCGTTACAAATACGGTCGACATTAATTTGTCCCGTGCCCATTCGTACCAATTATGGATAGAACGAACCAGCAAATTTGGCCTGTCTTGAGATATTTCCAGTCTGGGTCAGCACACCCAAGCATCAGTCGTCCTCTTCGAACGAAGGCGCCCACGGCACGCTGCCGACGTCCATCAGCGACACGCTGTGCCCCTCGCTCCAGAACTGGCCGGCGATGTTGCTGAAGCGGAGCGCGCCGTCCGTCACGCTCCAGTCGGCGGTCATGATGAGCCGCAGCCGGAGCACCTCGACGGCCAGCCGTGGGATCCACGCGAGGAACCACAGTCGCGCGCCGCCCTGCACGCGGAACTGCGGGATGTCGATCTTGGCCTCGATGGTGGTTTGCGTCATGGCGAACTCCTCCAGCGTGATGCCGCTCAGGCCGGTGAGGCGGAACCCCGTGAACTGCCACTTCGGCGGCCAGTGGCGCCAGTCGTCCACGTCGTTGGTCGTCAGCGGATCCAGCACCAACGTATCGTTGCCGACTGGGAAGCCGATGGTTATGAGCGGCCGCAACAGTTCCAGCAGCACGCGCAGGTGGTCGCGCAGGCAACCGCCCACGCCATCATCCCAATCCGGGTTCAGGCACCGGCTGAAGAGAAAGTCGAGCGGCTTTCGACGCCTTCGCCCGCCGGTGGTTTCGAGGTGGCAAGCGGCCGCCACCAGCAGGGCCAGCAGAACACTGTTCCTCATGTCGCGGCCCGCGCCGGGTGTCGACAGGCTCGCCGCCTAGGAGCGACTGGAGCTGGCCGACGGATTGCTGACCGGTTTTATTCGCCAAGTTTTTATTTCTTGCGGGAAGTTAGCTACAAGTTGGGAGTGTTTTTCCTCACTAGACGTGGTCAGAAGGAAGAGACGTTCTGACTCAGATGCATAAGCAGGTATACCATAGACATGATAAACGTTGTTGTTTCGTTGTTTCGTTGTTTCTCGGTGGTAATTGAGTATGTATGTGCCAAGGCAGCGGATTAGCGCCTATGCAGACATTTCGTCTTCGGAACCTGTTTGTTCAGTCGCCTGTCTCACTCCCTTGATTCGTTTAGGGTGAGTCGCCTGTCTCACTATCTTGATTCGTTTATGGCGAGTTTGCTTCTGCGCCTATTCACCTTCCCTCGAGTCGTGATGGTATTGTTCCTTAAAATTGAGGGGCATGAAGACTGCCTGGTGCTGCTGCTCTCAATAGCTATTTTAAACGTAATCTTGTTCCACAAACAGGTGGAGAATTGAGTAGTTGAGGCCTTTTTATTCGGGAGCGAATTCCCCGCTGGGAATTAGAAGCTCTCAATGGAAATTTAAGCTGCAAGCAGATGAAGACAAGGCGAGGATGAGGCCGCATGAGTATGTAAGCTGGGCCGCATGGACTGGTGGACCTCTCTCCTCGCATTTGGATGCTCCACAATGCACTTTCAAGTTAATATGCTCATCTATTCATCTGATATTCGTTTAATCTGGTTCAAGTGAAGGAATGAGAACATCATCCCCTCGAATCTCCACTCATGGCTGTATGCCGTATTTTGTGAAGAGGGGAACACAACACGGCCGGTATGTAGGTTCTTGAAATCGATTGTGGGGAGCCAATGCATGTATTAGCTATGATGCACGCCAGCATCGAAGCGCCAGCGCCATAGGGTTCTTGTTCAATTGAGAGGGCGGGAACAAATCGAGCCATTGACGGGGCAATAGACAACCGAAGTGCATAAAAGGACACAAGAAGAGCTGTGCTCCATTAGTGAATAGGCAATGAACCAATCAAGGACATTCTGACAGGAATATCTAATTTTGGAAACATTTCACGGTGTACATGTACGATTTATGAATTGCATATCATATTCGTGGATATATAAATATTGATATATTCGTGTAGACACACACACATATATATATATATATATATATATATATATATATATATATATATATATATATATATATATATATATATATATATACATATATAATATATATATATATATATATATACATATATATATATATATATATATATATATATATATATATATATATATATATATATATAAATATATATATATATATATATATATATATATATATATATATATATATATATATATATATATATATATATGTATATATATATATAAATATATATATGTATATGTATGCATATGCTTATATATTTATTCACATAAAATCTATAACAGATCATCCACTAAAAGATGAAGTCACGATTTGCCAAAACCACTGCACAATATGCGCGAACAAACAAGTGTGCATTGCAGGAGTGATTGTAACATAAACTAAATGTGTGGCCTACAATGGTTGTAAATACTAGCCTGATATTTGATAAAGGTGTCAAACAAAAAGGTCAGCACACATATGCGACTAAAAGAGCATAAATGATAACTAGCCTTTTGCTATGATCGCCGCATGGCTATCGCACGCGCGTGACCTCATCAAAACTACCGTTGTAGCTTTCGCTGCTGCCTTCAATGAGGCTGATCGAGTGTGAAAGATGCCTGTCATGGTAAACTTGGAAAGAAAATAAGTTGATAGGCTGGAAATCTGCAAGACAGATCCGATTGCATCGTGTTAAGCCGTGCTCTTGGAATGATTAACGTATTTCGTGTGCGATTCAGCCGAGGTGGCACATGCAGAAGGACGTATGCCAGGATACACGAGTCTATATTGTGTTTGAAAACGATTCTAATGAAAAGTAAGTCAAATTGTCTTCTCCTGAAAGCTAGGGGATGGATTTTAAGATGTAGATTGTCGTAGGATCAGAAGACCACAGCGCCAGATGGCGTGTGAAACAGAAGACCATCAGGAATGTGTCATGTCATCAACCCGCACAATGTGGGTGGCAGCGGTACCCGCCCAAATAACGCTGGCCTATTCCAAAATAGAAGGTACATTGGATAGGTGCACAGCTATTGCAGCACTGTGACTGAATTCCGAATGTCTTGCTTCAACCTGGAATGATTGTAAAAGCAGACCCAGAGATCGGTTTGCTTTTCGCATGATGACTTTAACATGAGCTTCAAATGTTAATTTTGATTCCACTGTCACACCCAAATCGCGAATTTCGTCTACTTTTTCAAAATCGATATTGGTAGTATATCACGTTTTTGGACAGGCATCCGCTGGAGGGTTATCGTGAATGCTAGTCATTGGTGAGCATTTATATTTAATCCCCATCTGACTGGCCACGCTTTACGGAATATTTTTGCATGAACTGCGTGAAGAAGACAGTGAAGATTTTTGCGACGTCATTAATCAACGTGGAAAATAAGAGGATACAGCGAGGGTCCCTTCGGGACACCGGAAACTGATGGACTCCAGCCGGAGGGTCTGCTGTTCACGATGACCCTGTCATGTCAGACAGATACGAAACGAGCCACCTGAGAGTAGAGTCCTCAAGGTGGTAGGATTGTTATAATTTTCTGATGAGCTAAGTGTTATCTACGCTTTGGAAAGCGGCCGAAAATCTGTGTAAATTGCGTCCGTTTGCTATTCGTTCGACATCGCTTTTCGTGGGGGGGGGAGGGCTAGAGTTCTATTTTTTGCAAGCCCCTGATGCAATATTTTTTAGCTCCGGTACAATTATCTGGGCGCCCGGTACAGTTTTTTTTTCGGTGCCTCGATACGTTTCTTTTCTGAGACCTGCCGCAATTCTTGTAGCCGCAGAGTGCCATTCCGGATAGTAATTGATTTTTGGGAAGCCAGCTGCGACTTGCGGGGCTCTGGCGCATCCTCTTGTGTCCCAGCCTGATTTTCATGTGCCCAGGCGCGAACTTCTGGGGCCCCCAGTTTGTTTTTGAGGAGCTCCGGTCCCACCTTTCGGGGGCCCAGCGCAATTTTCAGGGGCCCAAGCCTTTTGGGGCCCCAGCCTGATCTTCAGGGGCCCGGCCAGTCTTCTCGGGGCCCCAGCGTCACTTTCAGGGGCTCCGGCGAAACTTCTTGGGGCCCACAACGTGACTTCCATGGGCCCGGCCAGACCTTTGGAGGCCCCAGCTTGACTTTCAGGGGGCCCAGCGCCACGTTTTTGGGGTTCCAGCGGTACTTTCAGGGGCCCGGTGCCAGTTTGTGGAGCTCCCAGCGTCATTTGTGTGGCCCAGAAACAATTTTGGGGGCCCCAATGTGATTTTCAGGGCCTTAATGTGATTTTGGGAACTCCCAGCGTCATATTCAGGGACCCCTGTGCGACGTTTTGGGAACCCGGAAGGTTCTTTGGGCCACAGCGGGAATTTGAGGGGGCCTGGATAAATTTTTCCGAACCTCGGCGCGATTTTCTTGGAGGCCCCACATCCTCTCAGGAAGAACTGCCTCCTTCCCCTTCGGTACGCCACTGATGGTGATGCATGGTAAGAATGGCCTCAAAAACTCTGAAATTAACATTAGAGTCCCTACCCCTCCCCCCATTAATTTTGGTGAAGTTCCGCCCCTCCAGGCTGCTACCTGCGGGTAGGCTCCCTCTACCCATGGCGACTTCTACGTCCATTGGCTTCAGAGAATGGGATTGAGTATTTTCCACATTTGTGATTTGGTAGCCTTCAAAGCTTATTGCCATAATTCGCTGATATTAAGTTTTTTAGGCTCGCATTTCCGTAAGGCGAGATAAAATTACTTTTTGTTCAGCTCAATGGTGAAGCATTCATGCAGACTGACGCAATGGTTACGCAGCATATAATGCTCAGGAACCATGTTCAAAGTAGGCCCACGCTGCGGGATTGCTTTCAGCAGCCGACAAATAGGTAACACCGACGGCCGCGCGACACTCAGCTGTTCTGATACCAATGAATTGGACCTCGCATCCATTTAACTACCCATTTAGTTTGACCCGCTGTGGCCCGAGTTCCAATTGTGAACGCTTGCTCCATTGACTATATATCTGAAGTATCTTGTAAGTTGGATGGTTCGCGTGCGTAATCGCCCCCACATGCTGCGCGACGGAGCAATAACCCCAAAACAACATGGAACCAAGCTGCACTTTCATCTTGATCCCTAGTGCCATCCTGTGGTCACACAGTCAACTGTCCAACACTGCACCTTCAACATTGGATAGTGCCTCTTGTGGTATTTTACAGATATATTACATCATTTGTGATATGCTGATGTACGCAATTGTTGCGCCTCAAAAATATGCATTTCAGGATGCCCAGAGCCCTGCAATTCAACACATTGCCAGGTGTTCATCAATATCATTTCTCTGACTGACATCCCATGAAATCATGTGTACATGAATGCATAAATGCTAACGTATACATAAATGCTAACGTCTACGTTTCCTTAACATTTTTGTTCATTGTTCAAACATTATATACTGTATCTTGACAGTTCATATTGGTTTATTTGGTGTTTGCATTGCTTTAATTTTTCATGAGCTTGACTTCCAAAGTTGGGGGGGGCTTGCTGCCAAGCTGAGCTGCAAATGGTGGGGTGGGGTGGGAGGTTTGACCCGAACTGAATAGGATCCTAAGCCCCTGCTAATAGCATTGGAAAAATCCTAGGGTGCTCTACCGATGACTCCTCTTGTCTTTGTCACCCGCATTTATCTCGCCGGGGATTACCACACAATATCGTCGAAAAATAATCACGAAGAACAAACCACTTTATTTCGAGGTTGCTGGCGTGGGACCCGCCGCACGGCCGCCACACAGGTACATCAAGTACACAGGTACATGCCCAACACGGGTACATCAAAAACAAAACAAAACTACTTCCCTCGCCGGAGCAGCTTGCAGCATCCCTGTGCTTTCCTCGCCGGAGAATCCTGTAATATCGTTCAAAAAACCGCTCACGTAGGAGCAAACTGTTTTATTTCAAATGTCTGCTGGCCATTGGGCCCACGGGTGGGTCCCCGGCGCTGGCTTAGCCTCATTCCAGTCAAGGAAGGGTAGCGGAGGATTCTGCCTCCATCGTGGTATTTTTTTCGCCTGCTGTACCTTAGCCCTGAGTGGGAGGGACGTGAAATTTGGTGACTTTCGCTATCTTTCTTGTCATGCTTCGCGCGGAAATTTCAACTTCATAACTATGTCGGAGGCGGATCTAGGAGAGAATATTTGGACGTACGTCAGACACATTTTTTTGGCAGAAACTTAGGAACACCATCCACACCTGAATATTTTCGTTGCTTGCTGCACAGGCGACTCTAAGTTTGAATCCAACTGCTCATGCTAGCTTCCCTACCTGAAGAAATGCTTAGTTTGATCATGTCAGGGACGGATTCAGGGGAGGAAAATATGGGTGAAACAAGTGACTGGCTGACCAAAGCGGTGTCATTCATATTAGCATGGGCAAGCTGGTATTATTGTATTATTTCGTAATACACGCGGCCTATCCAGCTATGTCTCAGAGCCCATAGACCAATTTGCATCTTATACCACGGGCACATCCAGGGAATATATACGTGTAGGATATTTCAAATAGCTGTGCATGATTGAAGGTGATAACTGGGATTCCACAAATACATATCGATTCCGACTTCATACTCAAAGTCAGCGACGCAATCATGGGAAGTGTCATCAACGGCGGGCATAGGAGATTTTCCCAACGGTCAACAGATGCCGTAGCCTTCGCATGCAGGCCTCCCACGATCTCGCTAGCATGATTTCCTAGCAAAGCATACGAAGAAATCATTGTTAATATATAAGAATAACAAAATAGTAGGTATTTGTGGCACTGACTGCGAAAAAGGGTCGACAACAAATACAACTGATTAATAGGCTCCTGGCTACACCATTGGCTGTTTTGTTTGTGTATGTATGGACAGCAAATAGTGCTTTGGACCATTGAATGAAGATGAAGACCATGAAGATGACCTACACCCAGCCACGGACAATTTTCTCTGCGTAAAATACGAACAGCCTGAAATAATTTTCATCAATTTACATCCATATATGGTCCACGACTTCCCAATTAGGAACACTATGAAATGTTAACATTATAAGAAATGCACGCTATGCCAGAAGAACTCGGCTCAGCTATTTTCCTTTCAAATCACCTCCATAGATTCCGAGATCTTTGGAGGGTGGAATCCGCCCCTTGCAGGTTTACATCTAGAAAAGAGTCTTAATAATAGGTTTGTTTTCTAATCACGTTCTGGGTGTGAACGAGGCTTTCCAAAGTATTGTGAACTTCCTATGACCTTAATTAAAACAAAAATCAATGGAACTACTTTATATGCAAAACATAAATGTGTTTAAAGAATTGGTCTTTGACCGGGATTGAGTTTAATTCACCGGGCCTCAGCCGGGCTTGTTCCCATCAGATCGGGCGGTCCCGGTGTTCGATCCCCAAACATTTGGTATTTGACATCTCTAGTAGATACCCTTCACACACCATCATCCTCACCCAAGATAGCAACGAGAACAGGCATTGGTAGTTTCGATGAAGTCTGGCGCGTGCAATAGCCATATAGCGACTGATAGCAATAGGCAGTTATTATCTACACTCTTTTCATCGCATGCGTTTGTTGACTATTTGTTAGACACTTTTACTCTTCATAAGGCTAGTATTTACAACTATTTTCGGCCACATATTTGGTTTATGTCACTATCACTCCTGTACACTTATGTACACTTCATGGTCCTCACATGTGTTGCAATGCTTTTTACACACTGTGACTTCACCTATTAGTGGAGGATTAATAATATGTTGGTGATTATATATAAATAAGGAATTTACAGAATCATTACATCGGTGGGCAAGCATAGACGCCAGAAGAAGTCGACTCAAATACGCGTTTGTTCAACAGGCCTCGCACTATGCTAATGTTAGAGCGCCGGGTCTCTTTTCGGTAGCCGAAATAAATGGCGCAACGTCTATCAGCTCTGCTCACAGCCAGTCGGACACCTCCATTCTGTCACCATTCCTCGTCCTCGTCGTCCCAGCCGCTCTCCTGCTTCGGCCCTGCGAAGTCTGCCTGCACGTCGTACACGAAGTCGGCGTCACCGGGTCGCACCACGTGGCAGAGGTAGCGCTCCTCCATGGCGGCCTTCTTCTGCTCCAGCTGCTCCGTCTCCAGCTTGTTGAGGTCCTCGTCCGGATCGAGGCGGAACTCGGCCTCGACGCGCGTCAGGATGTCGGACATGTCGCCGCCCGACATGCTCTCCTGCGGTGGCAGATGTCGGCGCGCATTGGTGAGCTCCTACTGAACGGCCACCTGGCGGGCTGGCGCCGAAGTTCGGCACGCCAGTTGGCATTTAAGACACAAATATTTATGCCACATTTCTTCATTAATTTGGCCCTGGTTTGAACAGTTGTTTCAAATCTTTCAGGCAGATATTCATTGCAATGGATTTATGCGTAAAATGAAGTTAAAATTAAAGTTACCGTAGCTTAAATTCAACCTTAATCTCAATGTGAAAAATATTCTGCCTCCAGAGCACCAAGCATATACTTCAATACCAAGTGAGGTCATAGGCCCAGGACCAACCCACCACCTGGCATGGCTTTATTCTCTCTTATGGAAGGTGGCATGTTGTCGCCAGGGACCGCGGATTGAGGGGAGGGGGGGGGGTCAGAGGGGTCAGTTGACCCCTATCAATATCATGGGGGTGAAGACCAAGGTCAATACAAAGGGGGTGAAGACCAAGTTTCTGGATGCCAAGCATCCAGGATTCGGACCTGCAGCCCCGAAGCTGATGTAATCCTAAACGACGCTTTGGTGATGCATGTCCCTCATTAGGAAAATAACAGCGCAAAATCGTAGTTACCGATCAAACATCCTAAGAATATTCCGAGCGCCCGGGATAGAATCAACGTGGTGTCAGATATATTCTTGGTCGTCCAAATGACAGGACACTTTTATAGGAAAAACTGCGGGGCTAAATACACCCAGGCCATCCCCATTGTCCCCCAGCCACTTATGATTTTGCTTCACTGGTGGGGGGGGGGGGAATAAAAATCGTAGATTTCGCAGGCCAGGCTGCCCACTGGTAAATCAAGGTGTCCCTGACGAATAACAAAACGCAGGTATAGACCTCCTCCCTCACGCAGCCCTAGTTGCACATCTTACATGTCAATCTGCCTTTAGGGCAGATCATGTTGTCCTAAATTGAGAGGTCATGGTGTCATTCGGAAGCCTTTGAATACCCCTTGAAGCCTTCTGTGCCCTTCTTGCAGTTCGAGCTGCCCATTGGACGGCTTGGACGGGGCTTGGAAATATCAGAGACGCCTTGCATAGCTTAGAGTGCCTTTCAGTAAAGTGGAATGCTTCTACTGCTGTTCGACGTACCCCTTGCTGTCGCTACAGTGCCTTCCTCGGAAGTGCAAAAGCACAACTAACATTGCAGCAAATACAAAAGCACCACCTGACATTTTCGGAAGACTTGGGAAAGCTCCGCTATTGTGTGGTCGCATAACTTTAAAATTTCTGGTGTCCTAAAATCAATTGACACAAACAAGGGAATTTTCATCTTGAGAGTAGCTTGCGGTTTTTCGTACTTTCCTTAACCAAAATTACATGTGCACTTCTGCACAATAGTCTGAAAAATGCCCTTTTAATGCACCCACATTGATACCATTTTCAGGAAATTTGGATGCCCCTTTGACCATATGCCATTGTGAGAAATCGAACAAAAAATAATGCACTGCCGAATGATCTCGAATGGCAAACTGAATATGACCTTTTCATGTCGGCCAAAGATTCTCGAAGATCCTTACATTCGTGTGGCTTCGGACGCACGCTAAATCAAACGTTACATGTCTTGCTAATACCTAGTAATAATATAATAAGCTAATAAGTCTAATATAAATAATATAATAATATAAATAAATAAGCTAATAAGTCATAACGTAACATTAGAAATAGCGCATAAGGGCCTTGTATAATGCTACACCGGCGACAAAGCGGAGGTGAATATGGCAACCAACTCTCGATTGCTTTCCTTATAAAAAAAACACCGCATGTTTTGCTACCACGGGAGGTTGGTGGGTGCCTCCTTACCTACCTACTCAGCAGAGGAACAAAATCAGGTTACGACATAAAAGGTTGACTCCTTCAGTTTTATTGTGCATTGCACAAATTTCAACACGACCGCACAACTGGGCACGGTGCTCTTGATTGTCCAGGGGTCAGGACATGCCAGCATATTGTGTCGGCAAGCAGCTACAAATTCATGTAACTTTCTAACACAGACGCACAACACGGTCACTGCTAAGCAGCAGGTCCTGGCTGATCTTCGACCGACTCCATGACAACGCCGAATGGCTGCTGAAGCCGGCAGGCCGGTGGAACAGCGACGCTGGCCACAGGAGAGTCTCAGGAGTCTCAGGAGAGTACGTGTGACAGCCGGCGGTGGCGAACGACGGCGCCGAACGAGGGATCAGGCTGCTGCAGGGCCTGATGGACGGCACCCAGGATGCGGAACAGCTTGAAGACTTGGCTCAGGTCGTGGAATAGCGCAGGAATACTTTCGGTCACACCAACGAAAGCTACATGAACTTGGAACCGGTTGTCGAAGTCATGCTGCTCTGAGTGTTGTACTGAGTGATCGAGAACGCCGCGCCGTGTTGTGCGTCTGTGCACGAAAGTTACATGAATTTGTAGCCGTTTGTCGACACCATGTACCAGTGGTGTCCTGACTCCTGGGCGATCAAGAGCACCGTGCCGAGTTGTGCGGTTGTGTTGATATTTGTACAATATACAATAAATCTGAAGGAGCTGAATTTTTATGGAGCGTTAAGAGTGATTGCAATACTTTTGCAGTCAACTGCACTGAGGAAATTTTGTCAACCCTATATGCACTGGGCTTTTTTGGTCATCTCAGAGCTGGGGGGCTGCTCCCCCTTCCAATGTAACTTCCAAACCTTTTATGAAATTTCACGAAGCTTGGTTCACACATGCACACCTATGATATCCACGTCATCTGAAAAGACGACCTTGATCCGTGGTCTCTGATCGTCATAGTGTGGGAAATACTAGGTCAAATGCCAACAAATGTAACATTTTAAAACTTCCCCACAGTTAAATTTCAGTCCGGAAGAGGAAATGCGTAAGAAGAGTCAGATACGTTCTCTGATCATAATCTTCCCGAATTTGGTCACAAGTCACCTTAGGTCATGTCAGGTCACGCAATATTCTGGATTTTCTCCGTCAATCATGTGTAAGTAACCGAACACTGTTTCAATTTTTAGCCACCAGATGGCAAAGTTATCGTTCTATTTTAAAATTATAAACCAAATTATTCAAAATTGATGTAAAGAAACAGTCCTAAAGTCACAAGGACCTCACTTGCCTAGTTCAGGAGATGCAGTAGATTTTCTGATAGATGGGAGCTGGAGCAGCCCCCCCCCCCACACACACACACAGTGCTGATGGGGTTAAAACTACATATTCAGACGATAGAGCAGACGATGAGCAATGCGACAGTTTTGTTTCATCACTCTAGTTCAAATACAAACAGAAAAACTATGCGCTGACAGCACGTACTACTCTTGGGTCAATGGCAAGACAGCATACTTTTTTATTTTTTTTAAAAAAAATTATTTTTATTTTGGGGGGGTTATATTAAAAAGTGGGGGAACCCCCCCCCCCCAAAAAAAAAAAAAAAAAAAAAAAAAAAAAAACCCCCCCAACCACCCCCCCCCCCCCCCCCCCCCCCCCCCCCCCCCCCCCCCGGCCCCCCCCCCCCCCCCCCCCCCCCCCCGGGGGGAAAAAAAAGCCCGGAGCGCAAAAAACCCCCCACCCCGAGGAGAGAAAAAAAAAAAAAAAAAACCAACAAAAAAAAAAGGCATACAGGAAGGGACTTGAAGGCGATAACTTCATCTGCTGCTGGGAGATTAAGACTACCGACCAAAAGTCACAAAAATGGAATATCACGGGTAAATTTCATCATAGAACGGGAATAGCCTGGGGCGAACGTGCTTGGAAAACTTTTTTTTGAAAAGTGGGACACCCTAGCGCCCATGCATTAATATTTTGGTTCCCATCTCATTGTTTCCGTATATTAATGGCAAGCGTGGTACCGCTAATGACGTCATAAACATTCACCTGGCATGACCTTTGATCAGATGAAAGCATGTGACGTAGTGTAGATCTGATGTGAGAGAAGCCACCGAGAAGTTCAAATTGGTCAACTTAAACGTTGTGAATATTTCTTCGGAGCATTACTCCTGGAGCCCTTTCTCCTAGTTAATGGTGGGACAAGCAGGCATACGCTATGCACTGACGGTCGGCTGCCCTTGCAGCAACATCCGCTGCGGGTAGTACCTGCAGGATGCGCAGCATCTTGAGCAGCTGCCGCTGCGGCACCGCCTGCAGGTGGGGGCTGTGTCGCTGCCGCAGCTCCTGCGCCACGCGTGAGCAGCTGCTGGTCGGCGTCAGGCTTTTGACGGGCATCTTGCGCAGCCGGTCGCGGTCGGACGGCGACGGCCGGTACACCAGCAGCAGGCTGGGAGGCGACAGGCGCACGCCCACCTTCTTCACAGTCGCCTGCATGGGCGCCGGCGGCCCGGTGACAAACTCGAGAGGCGCACGCCCACCTTCTTCACAGTCGCCTGCATGGGCGCCGGCGGCCCGGTGACAAACTCGAGAGGCGCACGCCCACCTTCTTCACAGTCGCCTGCATGGGCGCCGGCGGGGCCCGGTGACAAACTCGAGAGAAGGCGGCGCGCAGGGAGCAGCCGGCGCCGTGTACGCTGAACAGCAGGCGGCGTCAGCGCAGACGAGAGGCTCGCTCCTGAACACAAGGAACGGGTGAGCGCGACGAACGGCAATATCTGCTCAAATGGTGGCATGCGCCAAGAGGGACGGCACACTCCGCCGCGTGGTGCACCTACTGAAAGGACATGCATACTAGACACAGCATGGATGCCTGCAAAAGCCACCGAAATCAAAAACCATAAAACCACCGAAATAAAAAAAAACACAAAACGACCCGAAATCAATCGCCCTACTGCCACGGACCATTCGCCTGTGAAAACCGGAAAGCATCGGGATGGAGAGCATGGCTTCTCTTTTACTGTGTTCTGTGCTTTACTGGCTTGCTTGACAACTGCTTCCTGTCTCACATAACCCTAATTTCAACTGCTATCTTCTTACTTTGCCAAGACCGTGTCACACCGGAAGATGTGATATCTGCAGATTCCGCTCTTTTTGAGCTTGTGGTCAATACTGAAATAGTGTATGGCAAAGGATTCATGACAGCAAACATGAACCAATTGTTGCATTTGTCAACAAGTGTGAAGTATTGGGGCCCATTGCGGGCACATTGAGCTTTCCCATTTGAAGACTGGGATGGCTTCTGGAGCGGATACAGCGGCGGCACCACTCGCGACCTGATTTGGTCACGATGCGAATGGCTTATTGGCGGTCCGCGAAATGGACCGTGCACGTCTGACCAGCTGTCCGCACAATGGTCGCTGGCAGCCGGCGGCTGTGGAAGGCTGACGTATTCCTCTACCATTTGTTTTGGAAATCACATTTTAAAATCATATGTAGGTAATCTAACATCCATAGGTTTTAAGCATTTCAATATTAGTGTGTTTTAAGTGATTCAACATCGGTATGTTTTAGGCCATCCAACATCAGCTGGTTGGGTTGGGTTAGGTTATATTAATTTTAATTGATAATTTTATGTTATTTTTCATTGTATACCACCACACCCAAAACCCTTCCCCCCTCCCACACTTCCCATATGTTGTTGAGGCAGGATAGCATGTATCTGTATCATGAAATTGTTTCTTTCTCTTTTTTTCAATGGTTTTGGTATTCTTTTCTTGAAATGATTTCTTAGATATAATTACTTTTACTTCAAGTGCTTATATCTTGGGAAGCTTTCATTTCCCAAATAAATGGGTGTCAAATTTGTTGAAATCACATCAGAAAACACCAGAAAACAACATTGGGACCAAAAATGGCTCAGGACTTCTTATGCATGATTACCATTTTACACAAATCCTATCATTGTCAATGGAAAGAATCAACATAAATGTAGGCATTACTCACTTGTTATCTCCTGATAAACTCCATTTATACTAAGTTTGAGACATATACTTAAATTGCACAGGTCAGGACTTACAGCAATCATGCTACAATCACCTACAAAAACTTAGATAGTGCCACACATTCCCAAAGACTTGATACTTGTTATCAATAAAGTTGAACATCTGGTTCTATGACAAGAAGAATGCTACTTTTTCAACAACAAGAAAATATTGGTGTTCCAGGCTAGTTTTTATGATAGAACAAAAGAAATTACAAACTAGTTAAAATATGTTATAACCAACCAACATTGTCTTCATCCATAGGATACAAAAACTTGTTAAAACATGAATGCACCTAATTGATATATTCATCACCTGATATCATTCTTTGTCAATTCTGCAAACAATATGGTTCATAAATTCCCCACTTCAGTACCTAAGCAAATCTGATCCAAAGTCTATTTCTCCTACATTTGACTGTAACTAAGTGTAACTATAACTTAGTGGTAAATTATTGACATGAGGGTGTTATCATCATTGTTATTTCTATGCAATAAGAACATTTATGACCAACAAGCACACAATTTTGTAGACTTGCATTTTAGGTCAAACACAAGGTTTTCATAAAGATGTTTATACACATGCTTAATAACATGACTAAGATGACATGACTAAGATTTTGTAGCCACTCATTTTCATTGGATATGCTTAATCTTAGTTCAAAAGCAAAATAATAACAACAAGGAGGGCATTTAATGGGGTCTTATATGATAACTAATTATCTAAAACTTTGCAAATTTAAAGGTAAGCTAACCTAAAATTAGCTAGGCTAATCTATTTTCTCAGAGAAAAGCATAAAAAAACTTGAAATGAAAGGACATAACCTAACCAGGCCTGTCGATCTTTTTCTTTGCTGGAGGAAAAGCATTGCAAACATGCAAACAAAACAGGCAAAGCACAACAAAGCAATCTTGCAAAGTTACCTGGCTCAGTTCAACTTCTATGCTCAGGTACTGCACAATAAGGCATGACACCTGAAATAGAGATGTGCTAAATTCCAACATTCTACCTAGATGCTGAGTTCATAATACAGGAAATCAGACTGCACCTCATGGAATGTTTCAGGAAGGCTTTCCTGTCATTACAATGGTATTGTACACAAGTGCCCTGGGTCTAGCTGGCCTAGAAAAAGATGATTTAAAGAACTGCTGTATGCCAATGTGGGTAGGTACCTAGGTAGTGGTACATGTTTGGAAAAAATAGGCTGCTCCTGGATTTTGTTAATCCAGAATATTATCCTCTCCAGAAAATTGTTTCTTGTTTTTCTCATCTGGAGGTTGAATTTCTTAGGTTCATAACTGTTTGACGAGCTGCTGCGATGAAGTAGAAGTGCTCAAAATTAACTGGAATGGATCAAACTGAGTTCTGATGCATAAAGTTTGAAGAAAAATATCCTCCATACTGGATGACCACAAAATATGTATCTCTACATCCAGGATTACAATGCACAAATCCAACTTCGCCTACTCATGTCAAAAGATGTGCTGGAATAAATGTTCACTGGAAAAAAAACAGAACAAGATTATATTATAAATAATCACTTGGTCAGCGGAATGCAAAATAAAAGCAACCACCGCGTATGATTTGAGAAATGTCTTCTGCAACCATATTGATACCATATTTAAAAACCTTTCGATGACGTCATAAAGGCTTGAAGGAAAACTTCGATCTACCTTCTAATAAGGGAATCTTGAGACGACACGCCTGCGCACTGAATAAAATATGATCCGCGGTTGTTGCTCCGTCAAGGCGTATCCAAAAACTTGCTATCGAGCACCCAATAGTGGAATTTTTTTGTACAGTTTTCAGAGACGTTCTCCGGAGTCGCGTGATGAACCGATCAGAATTTGCTGCTGTTTTCTGTTCTGAAATCTGTTTGTCAACCAATCGATGCAAAGTATTTGTGCAATGACGTCAGAGCAATTAGCAACTTTGAACACATTGTTAACAGTGTCATGCTGCAGACACAGGACCTTGACTGAACTTTTGCGTTGCTCAAAATTTGACGGGAGGAGTGAGTTGCCGCTGAGGTATCACGCAGATAGGTAATTAGCTGCATAGGTATCTAGGTATGCGATCTGAGCTGAGGATGAAGTGCGATTTTTTTTAATATGGCTAGCCTTGTACTGAATCCAAAAGTGAAAGGAAAGCATTTTGCTCCTGTGAGTTATGAGAGACCATGCCATGCTGCTAATCACGATTCACTGCCAGGCGGTGCCATCCATTAGCCGGTTTTACATCGGAAATTTGCTCGTGTTGGGCATATCAGGTATAATAACTTTATTGATGGTATAAAAGTTAGTGGCTAGCATAACGTCAAATAAGTACTTTTTACAGACATTTTATGTTCATTATAGTAAAGGGATTGTCCATTATTTGTTAAATCTGGAGATCAAGGTAAAATGTGATTTTTTGGATTTTTTTGTTGTAATAGTATGCTTTTTGAAGTGATTAAGACGATGTGACCACTTATTTTCTCAGCAAATTATTACTTTTAAGTCAACGGTAGTCAATACAATTGATGACATCATAGGCACAGGTCTGTGGCTTACAGCTCCAATGCTTGGAGAAGGAACTTTTGAATTTTGTGGCAGTGGAATTCTTGCAACAGCAATTTGAGTAAATAACCAGCTGGGAACGGCATTGTGTTGTCGGAAAATTATGGGTATAAGTGGAGATCCAGGTAAATTTTGATACTTTTGATTTTTTTTTAAATGCTGGGTATTTTAGCTTGAAAATGACTGCAACCACTCATATTCTCCACAGATGATTACTTTTCAGTTGGCAAAGAAATAGACAATCATAATCTTCACTACAAATATAGCACATCGCATATAATTATCAGTACCTTGTGTGTCACAGACATGATAAAGAAGAAATTCAACACTTCATGCACTCAATTCAATACTCACTGACATTGAAAATCTTAGTTTCTGGTTTAATTCCCTATTCATTCCCGACAACAAACATTTCCAGCCAGACGTGTCCGAAACATTCAATCAAGGCCAGATGTTCCTTGAACTGCTGTTACCGTTAATGGCAGTGCTAGCAATGTCCACAAGCTTTGGTGATGTCATGGTGGAAAAGTTTTTTTGGGAAGATTCTGGTTTTCTGGTTAGGTTAGGTTAGATTAGATTATATTATACTGTAGTATATTTAATATATTATGCTACATTATCTTTGTCTAGGTTAGGTTAGGTTATTTTATTTATTCTATGATTTATTTATGTGTGCAATGTGTGCAAAACTTGACATGTGAACAATTTTATACTGCAATAATCTCATAGTTTGTTTAATTTGTCATGCCTGGAAAACAAAAACTCTGGTTTGAAAACTATTATGCACCCCAAAACCCTAATCACACACACTGAACTGATCCAGCATCACAAAAGTCAAAACCACAATAATCTGGCACACACCTAAAAGAAATTGTAATGGTTTCATGGCACTGAGTGAAGATTGGTCATGTCAGCAAGCAAGAAATTCAGTTTTAGAAATTGCCTTGGACCCAACACAAAATCTATGAAAGTCAAACCTAATAGATACATATGTGTCACATGCTGAATTGTTTGGGGAAGGTATATAAGGCTTCATCAAGCATTTTGTATGAGTAGGTACACCCATAATTTTTTTTTTAATATGGTAAACACATCACACAGGATCACAAAAATAAAAACCTCACACATTTATGACATGTTTCATCATGTTGTGGAGGTTTCAAAAGTTCCATTTATATTTTGCTGGTGGGTGGGCCTCCTTCCCATGTCAGAAATCTAAACAGGTCTTTAAAAAACCATGATGCAAGAAAAAAGTTGGTGAAACAGATTAAAAATAATAGCACACAACCTCAGGGCGAGTATTTTTTTCATTAGAAAAACATGAAAATGGCTTTAAGATCTGCATATATATATATGTATATATATATATGGATTTTAAAGCTATTCTCATGTTTTTTTAATGGAAAAAAATATATATATATGCATATACATATACATATATATATATATATAATCTACTTCCACCCTCCCTTGCCAAACACAGGCAGTGCACAGGAGATGGATCGCAGATCTGCGAGCACCACAAAGTAAAAAATTCAGCCAATCAGCAGCTAAAGATTGGAGTATATGATGTTATTTAAGATATAACATACAAAGTACTGTTCAAAATGAATATGAAAATGGAGGATAACCTAATTTAACCTTGCTTAACCTTCCATGCAAGAACACAAATTGCTGTATGATCAACATGGTCAATGCACCCAAAAGCTCCCCAAAGAACAAAAATTCTGTTTTAGAAATGGAAAATTTTCAAGGCAATTTTTCCCCTGAACGATAGTTTAAAATGCCAACATAACTCAGCCTGACCTGTTTTTGAGAAAAAATGGTCGAAAACTTTTAAGAGAAAAAATGTGATCCCCAGCTTTCCTGTCACAACTAGCACCCTGTCACAGTGCTAGTTGTGATGGGGGAGCAGTGTATGGGGTCCTACAGACCCCATATGGGCCAAGTGTCAAGTCACCTCAGACTGGGGGTCTTGGTCCTTCCAGTGCCTGCCAACATGGCCAGCTGGGATCAAGAGGTGGGTGGCGCTGCTAGCACGGTTAGGGTGCTGAGTCTCTCTCCTGGACGTGCGAAGGTGCCTCCCGCCCCGTATAGCTCCACGGACGCCTGGCGTCCTCCCGCTTACGGGTACAGGCGTCCCCCCAGTAGGACACCCACTGGGGTGTGGCGTCGCGTGGCTCTGAAACAAAACACCTTACATGGATATATTTAATGCACAACCCCTCCCTGGTTCTTCATATGAGGACCAGACCACCCGCTCCCCTGGTGGAAGCCAAAGATCAAACGCGACAGCAGCACGCAGCACTCATTCGGATAATGATCCTAACAGAAACCAACACTTTCGAAATGCGAGTACCACATCTACGCAAAAAAAACATTCACTCCGCGGATCTTAATCTTAAAATCGACTGATCCGAAAAAAAGTTGTCATCTCTCTCCCCATTCCAGCAGAGGCGAGGATGTGACCGTCTCGGGACTATCACGCGCTGCGACAAATTACGGGATGAGGAAATCGAAGTGGAGAAACCGCCTCCGAAACGAGGCGGACGCAATGAGAGCCTTGGATATAAACACATTCACTTAGAGCATGCGTACGTCCGATGGAATGACACATTGCAATTTCATTGAAAGTCGAGCCCCACAATACCAAGAACTTCCGCAAAGGGGTGATCAATTGCTCCGACCTGAGGACGTCCCTAAAGCTGAAATAGTGGACGGATTAGCAGAGTATGGTGTCGTGGAAGCGCAGAGAATGAAGATGAGAAGGGGAAAGGAGCTTCACGAAACTAGCATCATCCTCACTTTCGGCTGCACTGACCTACCATCCGCAGTGTCAGTAGGGTATGTCCGAGTAAAAGTTCGCGTTTTCGTCCCAAATCCAACGCGGTGTTTCATATGTCAGCGGTATGGCCACACGACTCAGTATTGCCGAGGTCGCCCTGTGTGTGGCCGATGTGGGTCGGCAAACCACACGATCGACAAGTGTGATTCCCATGATCTATGGTGTGTGAACTGCGGGAGAGGACAGGCGCCCGACACGACCTTCGACCGATCCTGCCGGGCCTACTTGAGAGGGAAATATATCTTACCGTTGAAAGGCACCAATAATATCTCCTTCCGGATAACTAGACAAGCATACCGGGAAAGCCGCCCGGGTAGACCAGGGAAAGCTGGTCTACCTGCTCGTGACAGGGGAGGGGTTATTGCAGCGTTGGATGCAGGGCGTACAAAAAGGACGCTGGTACGGGATAGACACTGGGAAGGGAATAGAGGGATGGACGATGGAGACCGTGTGAACTCCTGGAAACACCTCCGTACTTCCAAGCCCCTTTTCGGGGCGGCTTCGGTAACCATAGGGAGCGCCATTTCCCTAGCCAGCGAGTAACGAGTCTGACTCCACTGCGGGGACAGCAATGATTGGATCTGCCTCTATGCAGATGCAGAGGAGTATGTCATAAGTTCTGTAGTTTTATGTTATTAATCAAATCAGCTGATAACATATGAGGCCAAAAACGGCGTGATGGAGGTAATACTTTTGGTAGTGAAAAGATTTGGAACTGTGAATGTCACATCACAGTACATTGCTCATTCTTCACCTGTTTAATTTATATATTTAATTGATACTTGCTACTCAGACCTGCCAATGGCATAGCTTTCTATTATTGGTTGTGGATGCACTTTCATGCAATGAGGGTTTCACACTCTCCCAACAAAACTCCAGACCTCTCTAACTTCTGCCACTTTTTTAAGACCACCCACCAATTTTGGAACGAAGAGGAGCAGAACGTCAGGACAGACAGTGGCACATAAGGGCTTTCATGAACTGTCACCTACCAGTTGAAAATTGAGCCTATCCTAATTGATTGACGTTCCAGGTCGGCTGAAAAGAATGCATGTCGGATCATTGGGTTGGGTATGATGCACGTCAGATCATTGGGTCAGATGATACTGTTGGGTATGGCATCTTATAAGCTGCTCAAATTACACCTGTTCATATCACTTTGAAATGCAAAATTTTGCAATTTCACGCATTTCAGCCTATAACTCCTGGTCGCCACCACGTCAACGTTCGTGCACTTGCCTGGCACCATCGTCGCATTCGCCACACTTCGGGCCAGGGGCGTTGATTTCTGGTAATTATTGGGAGACCATGCATGGAGACCATGTGGGGGTTCAAATAGATTTAGGGAGGCGGCCCGACCCATGGGATCACATTTTAAAGCTTGAAATTATTGGGAGGTTGGCTGAGCGAAAATTGGTTGGCCAAGGCCCCCTCCAAAGTGCACAAATCGACACCCGTGATCCGTGCGTTTCTGCCGCTCCTGCGGTTTCAGCCAGGCCCCTTGCGTTTTGCTAACTACTTCCATTTGACGGTCCTGTGTACACGGCTGGAGATCCTGGGCGGATCGGCGGGTTTCGACCCGCTCCCCTTGGTTTGTTACCCTGCTAACGTTAATTTGTCATTCTCCCTATTCAATCTGAAAAGATGTCCTGAAAATATGGATCTGGACTCCATGGTTTAGTCAGAGATGTCCTTGCTTGTGTAATATTTGATGACAGGTGCATGGCCGACGCAGTCGATGCGCCCCTAAACTCCAATAATATTTGATGTCATGGAAAGCTTGTTGTGGGGGGTTTGCTGGGAACATTCGATGATCTGAATTCGAGAACTGTTTCTCTTCCTTCCACATTTTCTTGTAGAAAGGAAACCCTGATTTCATTTTCGCTTTCATGCACCTCATCTTTTTGCTTAAATATGCAGTGACCAGCGCCCAAAAAGGCGCTGGTCAGTGTTCGTTTTAGGGTCCACCGTGTGTTGTCGTCTACTGATATGCTCGAAAACCCCAATGTGTTTGTTTAGTATCCTAGCGCCTTTTTAGGATCATGTCGGTTTTTGTGGGCCCTGGCCTGTTGTTGAAGCCCTCATGCCGTCTTTGCGGCCCCGGTGTGTTCTGAGGGCCCCGGTGCGTTTTGAGGGCCTCCGCTGAGTTTTTTTTGTATGGCTTCTGGTAGGGTTATTTAGGGCCCCAGTGCATATGTTAAACCTCTGTCGTTTTTTTGCGGAGCATTGCGTTTCGTATGGCTCCGGTACGTTTCGGGGCTCCCAGCAGAGGTTGAGCTTCCTATGCTTTTGGCGTGGTCTAGGCCTCATCACCTATGCCTTGTCCCACCAACTTTTTGCTCGCTCAGCATTGAACCATCTGAGCTGGTCCAACTAACGAACATAGCATTACTCATTTCCTCCATGCATTGGGCCTTACGAGTGGTTTTCAACTTCTCCTTACATGGCTCCCGGTGCGCTTTAAGAGCCAGACTGTACTGATTTGTCCCCGGGACGATAATTACTGGTGCTTTTGACACATTTTTCGGACATGGGTCGCTTTTCCTGATCCCTCCGTTATTTTTCGGGACCCGGGTCGATTTTCGGGCCACGCCACCAGTGTGATATTTATAGGCCTCGGCGAGATTTTTTTCGGAGCCCGGTACAATTGCACGCGGCCTTTTGAGCCTCAGGTACGATTTTTGGGACTCCAGAACGGTTTTCCGGATCTGGATTGATTTCTCGAGGTCCTTGCTATATATTTTTTTCGGGACCCCGGCTTGATTTTTTTCTGATCCTGGCACGAATTTTGGGGCCACGGCGCGATTTGGGAAGGTCCATTACCTCTGAAGGGAGAATTTCCCCTTGTTCGTTTTGTTTGTGTAGCACTTGCCTTCTAAATTGTTTCTACTACGACTGTGCTAAATTATTTGGCACAACGTGGATATCTTACATTTTGTTGGTGCTCTGATTTACCATGTGTGGACAAGACAAACTTGGCCTAGAGTATTGTACTTTTTAAACAGTACACTCAGCCTGTTTCCAGTTCCTTTCGGCAGCGGCGGATCCAGGAGTTGTCACGGAGGGGCACATCCGGAGGGACACCACTTTGTCTTCCAAGGAGCGCCTCTGGCTGACAAATTCGAGAGTATGGGTGATGCACTCGAGCCTTGCCAGAGGGACGCATCTTCTCTCGGAATGGAACCAAAATCCTGTTATGGCGAGAACACTGTCTGCCACATGGCTGAAAGACGCGTGGATGCTTCTCAGGGTGTACTGACACATTTACCGGTGCTTTCTCTGGTAAGATCACTTCTGTGATGTTATCATAGTCCATCCATGTTAAAGAAACTGTCGAGATGTATTCCATTGTTAAGTCACTTAGCATCGGCTATCTTTCGCATGCATTATTTGTTGGATGCTTTATCATTCTGGTTGTAGCTGTTGTCGAGTGAACCGAGCACGAGACGTCTGTCGACATTTGGCAGCACCGTTGGAAGTCTGATGTGGTCGAAATGTATTCAGTTGTACTGACCGGCTCTCGGTGATGGCGCCGGCGATTCGACTCACCGCGCCCCACGGTGCCTGCCATTTCAGAGCGGTGCAGTGCTGCGTGGACGCGGCGCGCTGGCCATGGAGGCGGCCGGCAGCATGTCGGCCATGGAGGCGCTCATCCCCGTGCTGAACAAGCTGCAGGACGTGTTCAGCACGGTCGGCGCCGACTCGATCCAGCTGCCGCAGATCGCGGTGGTGGGCTCGCAGAGCTCGGGCAAGAGCTCGGTGCTGGAGAGTCTGGTGGGCCGGTCGTTCCTGCCGCGCGGCGTCGGCATCGTGACGCGCTGTCCGCTCGTGCTGCAGCTGATGCACACGCCGCTCGACGACCGCGAGCACAGGTCGGCCGAGGACGGCACACTGGACACGCCGGAGTTCGCGCTCTTCCTGCACTCGAAGCGAGTCTTCAAGGACCTGGACGAGGTCCGGCGCGAGATCGAGATGGAGACTGACAAGCGTGCCGGCACCAACAAAGGCATCTGTCCGGAGCCCATCAGCCTCAAGATCTTCTCGCCGAGCGTGGTGAACCTGACGCTGGTCGACATGCCCGGCCTGACCAAGGTGCCGGTCGGCGACCAGCCCGAGGACATCGACGTGCAGATCCAGGACCTGATCGTCAAGTACATCACCAACCCCAACTCCATCATCCTGGCCGTGACGGCCGCCAACATCGACATGTCGACGGCCGAGAGTCTCAAGTTCGCGCGCCAGGTGGATCCGGACGGCCGGCGCACGCTGGCCGTCATCACCAAGCTGGACCTGATGGACGCCGGCACAGACGCCATCGACATGCTGTGCGGCCGAGTGGTGCCCGTCAAGCTGGGCATCATCGGCGTGGTCAACCGGTCGCAGCAGGACATCCAGAAGAACAAGAGCATTGAGGACGCGCTGCGCGACGAGAATGCCTTCCTGCAGCGCAAGTATCCGTCGCTGGCGGCACGCAACGGCTCGCAGTACCTGGGCAAGACGCTCAACCGTCTGCTGATGCATCACATTCGCGACTGTCTGCCCGACCTCAAGACGCGCGTCAACATGATGGCGTCGCAGTTCCAGTCGCTACTCAACTCGTACGGCGAGGACGTATCGGACAAGGCGCGCACTCTACTACAGATCATCACAAAGTACGTGGTGGCGGCGTGTCAACGTCGGATGGGACGCTCTGGCTGTCTTTGAAAAAGGAAGACAAACAGAGAAAGGAACTTCCACCCCAACAGATTTCCAAACATGAATGTGTTCTCTCACCTGCCGTGGGACATATCATAGCATTTATACTGCATCCAACTATATGCAAGGGATATATCTGCGACATGCCACTAGTTCACGTATGCTACTTCTTCATGGGCGCTAAATGACCTCGTAGTCGGCGCGCCCTTAAACCCAAATAATCAATCAATCGTACTTCTTTGCTCTGGAAATCCCCGGATCTTGTTCTGGATTGTGGGACAGTCGGAAACCTGCGCAATCCAATAATTATTTCCTTGGTTGGTTCGCACGTGAGAACAATCTTTCAGACAAATTCAAAATGCGAGCACCACACTGTCAGAATGTCCAGCACAGCACCCGAGCCCTTGAACACTGCAATGGCAGCAGGCTCCTGTTCATCATCGACATTGTGTTGACCAGGTTCGCGTCGGCGTACTGCCAGACGATCGAGGGCACTGCGCGCAATATAGAGACGACGGAGCTGTGCGGCGGCGCTCGCATCTGCTACATTTTCCACGAGACGTTCGGTCGCGTTCTCGACTCGATCCATCCGCTAACGGGCCTCACGTCCATGGACATCCTGACGGCCATCAGGAACGCGACGGGACCGCGCCCGGCGCTCTTTATACCGGAGGTGAGGTGCTCTATTTATGCCGAAGATGAGGTGCTCTCTTTATGCCGGAAATGCGGTGCTCATCGTGTGTCCCCGAGGTGAGGCACTCTTCATGTGTCCCAAGATGCGTCGCTCTTAATAGAGGCGAGGCCAGAATTATATTTGTACTTTGGATGCTGGATATGGAGATACAAAATTATATAATGGAATACGGAAAGGATGTTTTTATTTGCACCTGTAACACCAGAATCTCAGTTTGCACTTCCCAGTTATCTTGAGCACTTTATCACGGAGCGGTTCTTTGCCAAGCATTGCCGTTCAATCTCCAAGTGGGCAAAATGAGAGGATAATTTCCCGCAGAGGATAATGTTCTGGATGCCAAAGATCCAGGAACAGCTTATTTTGTCTAACCCTGGGCGAGGCGCTCTTCACACATCCCAGGGTGAGGTGCTCTTCATACATCCCAGGGTGAGGTGCTCTTCATACATCCCAGGATTGGGTGCTCTTCATACATCCCAAGGTGGGATGCTCTTCATACGTCCGAAGGTGAGGTGCACTTCATACGTCCCAAGGTGCGGTGCTCTTCATACGTCCGAAGGTGAGGTGCACTTCATACGGCCCAAGATGGGGCGCTCTTCATACGTCCGAAGGTGAGGTGCACTTCATACGTCCCAAGGTGGGGCGCTCTTCATACGGCCCAAGGTGGGGCGCTCTTCATACGTCCGAAGGTGAGGTGCACTTCATACGGCCCAAGGTGGGGTGCTCTTCATACGTCCAAAGGTGGGGTGCTCTTCATACGTCCCAAGGTGAGGTGCTATTAATATGTCCCAGGGTGGGGTTCTCTTCGTACCGAAGGCGAGGCGTTCTTCATACCTCCGGAGGTAATGTGTTGTTCAAACAGGAGGTAAGACGCTCTTCTTACGCCCGGAAGTGATGCACTCCACTGGAAGTGATTCATTGTAGCCAGGTGTGCGAATGCCTTCTCCAGTGTGTGCGTGCTTCGCCCGCGACCAATCGGCGTGAGAGATTGGCGACGCTATATGACAACGGTCGACGTGTCGTAAAACCAATAACCAACCAGTGTGTGCGTGCGTGTGCGGTGTGAGGAATGCTGCTACACTTGTAGCGTTTCCAAACAAACGAAATATAGACCATCTTTGGTGCTTGTGATCACTTCTCGCGAAAATGATATGCGATGTTGTATTCTTCGGGTCGTTGCTTGGACGTTTCAGGGTGAGGCTACAGATAAGATGTTCATGAATTAAAATCAAATCGAAATGTAGCATGTAGCCAAGGTGTTGGAAGTTTTGCTAAGTTGTCGGCAGTGTTTTGTGACACGATCAGGCGCGATGTTGGATTTAGCAAGCTATGTCATATGTTAGTTAAAGCTAATGACTTTACTGATTATATTTGTGTAATTGTGGCATTCCTTTATTTTGTATTGTTCTTGGGTAAAATGGACACTGAAGTCAAATTGAGAACCTAATCATTCGAGGTTTAGATAAATCACAGACCCCAAGTGACCGCGGATGTCAGTGAACTATGCGAGCATGTTACTATAGTTGTAAGCCGGGATAAGGCGACAGCAGGGGCTGGACAAAGGAGGGCATATGTCAAGATCACAGTGCAGTCGAATCTCCGTGTCTGTCAGTCATAGGCGCCTTGCCTTCAGTATGTGAGCAGTCCTTGGCCTTGCAACATGTCTGCGGGGCTGAGGTGATCTCGGATGCGATACACTTGCCAAATTGCATTACTAAAGGCAGGTATAAACGTGCCGTCCCTCCTCGGGACCGAACTCGAGACCTTGGACCACAGACTAACTACGTTACCCCTTTGCCACCCGGGACGGATGACAAGTGAAGCAAATGGCAACTGGGCTGAGGTGCGAAGCAAATGGTAACCTGCCGCCGCAAGCCTCTTTGGACACATATTGAGAGTGCTTCAGGATAAATATTGTGATGGAAATGAATAACTCCAAGCTGAAAAGAGCGGCCGTAGCTTTGCGTGAGGAGGTTAGAACCTGAAATGTTGTATTACAACGTGAGAGGCTGCGGGAATTTGCTCGTGCGCGGAAGTCCCGCCATAGACCTCTTCCTTTGAACACAAATTAATGCTGTTAAATTTTGGGGCCAGTGAGGTGCGGCATTACCGAAAAGCGATGGCTGCATTTTGCAATTGTCGCTTCATGTTATGTATTAGATATCCTGACAAATGGCACATGGCCGATAATCTTTCAATTTGAGACCCTTGTTTGTTGCCGTCAGGTGTCATTCGAGTTGCTGGTGAAGCGACAGATCTCCCGGCTGGAGGAGCCTTCGCTGCGCTGTGTGGAACTGGCGCACGAAGAGATGCAGCGCATCATTCAGCACTGCGGCACAGAGGTGCAGCAGGAGATGCTGCGCTTCCCTAAGCTGCACGAGCGCATCGTGGATGTGGTGACGCAACTGCTGCGCGTGCGGCTGCCACCCACCAACGAGATGGTGGAGAACCTCGTGCAGATAGAGCTGTCCTACATCAACACCAAACACCCCGACTTCCACAAGGACGCGGCGCTGGCGTCGTCGCTCATCAAGAACGCCGAGGAGGACAGTCGGCAGCAGCGGCACCGGCCCAGTCGGCCAGCGCCATCTGCCGGCCAGCAGGTGGCGCCAGCTGGCGGCCAGCAGGTGGCGCTGCTCAAGAGCGCCGCCGACGAGCAGCCGCCGCGCAACCGGCTTGTGAAGTACTCGAGCGACTCGCAGGTGGCCAACAGCAACTGGCTGGCGCAGCTACTGCCGTCGCGCGGCGGAGAGGAGAGCGGCGCCGTGTCGGCCGAGAGCTCGCCGCCGGCCACGCCGCAGCACGCCGGCCGCGGCGACACGGCCGCCACCACGCCCGGCAAGCCCGTCAATCTGCTGCCCGAGGTGCCCTCGCAGCCGGGCCGCAAGCTGTCGGAGCGCGAGCAGCGCGACTGCGAGGTGATCGAGCGACTCATCAAGTCCTACTTCTATATCGTGCGCAAGTCGATCCAGGACACGGTGCCGAAGGCGATCATGCACTTCCTCGTCAACTACGTCAAGGACAACGTGCAGTCGGAGCTGGTGTCGAAGCTCTACAGTCCGGTCGAGATAGACGTGTTGCTCTCCGAATCGCCGCACATCGCCCAGCGGCGCCACGAGAGCGCAGAGATGCTGCGCGCGCTGCAACGCGCTAGCGCCATCATCAGTGAAGTGCGCGAGACGCACGTGTGGTAGCCCCAGCGGATGCAGTAGCGCCTGCAAATGGGCTAGTGGGCGATGCGGCTCGCGGCTGCTCCGCGTATACCAATATTAATGGAGGGGTGATGAGTAGAAGACAGGCGACGATCGGCAGGAGGGTGGGATGCGGACGACGACCGGCAGGAGGGTGGGATGCGGGCGACGACTGGCAGGAGGGTGGGATACGGACGACGAGCGGCAGGAGGGTGGGATGCGGGCGACGACCGGCAGGAGGGTGGGATGCGGGCGACGACCGGCAGGAAGGTGGGATGCGGGCGACGATCGGCAGGAGGGTGGGATACGGGCGACGACCGGCAGGAGGGTGGGATGAGGGCGACGACTGGCAGGAGGGTGGGATACGGGCGACGACCGGCAGGAGGATGGGATGCGGGCGACGACCGGTAGGAGGTTGGGATGCGGGCGACGACCGGCAGGAGGGTGGGATGCGGACGACGAGCGGCAGGAGGGTGGGATCACGGGGAGGATGTGAAAGACTTGCGACAATGGGGACGTTGGAGAGATCGTTCGTCAGTGACTAGGACGACGCCTCTTGTTGTGATGGCGCGTGTCGGTGTAACCCAGTACGGAGAGGTGAGTGGTCGTGCGTCAGTTACTGGGACGACGACTCTTGTTGTGATGTTGTGCGGTCCAGTACACCGCCGGATATTGCCGTGCCCGCCGGCCACATCGTGTGTTGATGCGCGGCCAGCAATGCCACCGCCTTGCCGCTCCTGATGGACGGCTATTGGAAGCACCAGTTGGCAGTAGCTGTGGTGCTGGCGTCGAGGCACGGCTTACTGAGAGCGTGTGTGGCACAAGGGTGGCTCTTGTGATGCAGCCAAGTAGCCGTCTGGTTCACATGGAACGGCCAGTGTCAGATGTCGAAGTATATGTGATGTGCAGTCGTCCGTCTAATGTTTGGTCTTGCACGACGGAGTTGGTGGAGGCGCACTCTGCGGTCTGAAGTGACCGCTGCGGATAAGGTGTCATGGACGCAGTCGTGGTCGGCTTTCGTCGGACACTGAGCGGACATCCACGCCGAATTAGTGCACCATCATCCACTGAATGATCCAGAAGCGGCATTTGTGGAACAATTTCCAATCGAGAGCATAGTTCCAGTTGTTGTTCCGGTGGCCGAGTCGATAAACTCGACCGATTGAGTGGCCAGCTGGTTCCACTGGATGGACATTTGCCCACCGAGCTAACATACTGCCCGAGTCCCTGCTCCCTCTTGACCCATTGCCGAAGGCATCCTATTGTCCAGGACATGAACATCGAGGACGCGCCGAAAGCCAGGTTATCGTCCTGTGATGAGATGAGCGACCTTCTAGTCAAGGTTGCAGTTCCCTCTGGAGATCGGTGCTCCTGTGGTCTGGCCACTCGGCACACATGCAGGACATGTAGGTACCTTCGTTTTATCTGCGCCCCCCCCCCCCCTTGCTGAATGTGTTTTAGCACGCTACTTGACTGATCATTTAAGAACAAGAAACGTGTTATGCAGCCAGCAGAAACTCGTAATGTTGATGATCATCTAGGGCGGTGGTATGTGTAGGAAGTTCCCCAATGCGGTTTTGTTGCCCATATCCCTATTGTAAAGCCGGCATGCGCGCCGCCAATGCTTCATCCCTGCTCTAACGTTGGGTCGTCTCCCTGGGGCCACCGTGGCGGCGCGCTTAGTGATGTCTAGCCTGACAACTTGTACAAAGTGATTGGCTTCTTCCAGCCATGTTGATCATTGATATTACCACTGATACGTTGCCGCTTATCATTGATATTGCATGAACAAGATACTTGTCAGAGGTCACAATCACATTGATTAACTTCCGAAAATGCAGCCCACCTCCGGCCGGGAGATGCTCCGCCAGGCCTGTACACACCAACTCACATTCACGCTCAACACCCGCAAGCCTCCCTCACGCAACGCTGTCAAACCTGTCGGCGCTACTGCCACTCCAGGATGTGGGGAGGGGGAGTGTGCCGCAACACAACACCTGCATGTGGCACTTGTGCTGACACACATCGCACAGACACTTGCACCAGCGACGCGCGGCATCGGTTGTGGCGAGAACCACGTCCTCTGTGGTTGGGTCTGACCTCGGTAGTGAGCGGAGAAGAAAGTTTTGCGTCTCGTTTACCTTGAGGGCTGGGCCTTTCCCCAGACGGGGTGACGGGTCCACGACCAGCGGCAGGCCTCGGTCCGCACGTTGCACAGAGCCAGGTGCGCCATCACCACTAACAGATGGCGCGTTCCACGACAGATCGACTAAAACTTTTCCAATTTTACACCCCGCACATTTGTATTTGGACCAAAATTGGTGTACGGGGTAGTCGTGTGCTCTGAACACGCCTGAACAAGTTTTAGCCCGATCGGACTAACGGTTTCGGAGTTATAGCCTCAGGCAGTATTTTGAGGTCACACAACAAGGGTATCTTTGGCGGTAGATATCTCATCGGTAATGAAGAGAAAATGTGACATATTATGCATGTTTGAGAAGAAAATCATTAAAGGAAACACGTCCGTGATAAAATATCAACATTTCCCACGTTTGGCCTCGTGACCCCGTGACCTCGTGACCTCGTGACCTTCTGTAACCCATAACCCATTGCAATTGATGAATTTTATGTCAGAAATACAAACTGGCATGATCTGGTTGCCATATAAAACATGTGTTTTGCTTTTAAATATCCTGTGTAGGCGTCCGTTCTCCATAGTTTCAATGATTTTCGGATTTTCGAAACTGAAGGATTTCGAGTAAGTTGTGTTTTGCCCATTGGAAAACTACGAGGGATCGAACAATGAAATAAACAGTGGTGATATAAAAACGTTTGCTTGACAAAAATATTATTTAAAAAAAAACTTATTGATGTAAGTCTTCTAGTTTGCCTTAATAAACTTCACAAAGCTCAAGGCCACCCGTTACCGATAGGTTGGGTATTGGAGTTTATGGGCACATCGACTGTGTCGATCATGCAGCGTCCATGTCATCGTGAGTCAAACAATGACATATGCCCGAAGGTCAGTCGACGAGACAACTGCATGTGAAAGGTTCGATGTACGTGTGCCATCATGCCGTGCTACGATCCTCATTTTGTGAGGTGGTGCGTTCCACGAAAGATCGACGAACAATTTCACAATTTCACACCCACTAAATTTATATTTGGACCAAAATTTGCTTACATGGTAGTCTCAGGTTCTGAACATGCCTGAACGAGTTTCAGCCCGATCCGACCAACAGTTTCGAAGTTATAGCCTCCGGCAGTGTTTTTAGGTCATACAATCAAACCTAACTTGACCTAACCTAACCTAACCTAACCGACACAAACACACTCACCGGTGATTACCTCCTCTGCCGCCAGGATGATGGGGGGGGGGGGTCTCTGGACTCCCTTGACCCTGGATGATGGAGGAGGTGATCACTGGTTTCACAGGAGACCTCAACACGCACGGCAAGTTAGGTGGTGGCGCTTCTGATCCAGGCACGCGGCGGCACCGACACATGCATCCTCCCAACAATTCATCGCATTGATGAGGCACCCATCACATTCACGCCGGCCACCCACATTAGCACGCCCGAAGTCGCCATGCACACACGGAGTTGGCCTGTATGGTGGGCGAGGACTTGAGTCCTTGACCTTCAAGTTTGAGGGCCAGGGTTTTTTTTTTCGCCGTCGCCCCTTGCTCCCACCACACAAGCATGACACACATTCACTGATGCTCCCGTTCAATATCGGCCAGCATGCCTCAGCCCACATCGGGTGCACCGTCACAACACGTGCGCTCCTCCCGCGATGCTGTCGAATGTGTCGGCACTACGGCTACTCCAGGGGAGAGAGAGAGAGGGGGGAGGGCGAGTGTGCCGCGACACAACACCTGCATGCACCACTTGTGCCTGCACACATCACAAACACCGTGTGGGGCGCGGAAGGAAGTTCTCCATCCGGTTCACCTTGAGGAGTGGGCCTTGCTCGGGGCAAGGCTGTGGGTCCACGACCAGCGGCCGGCGCGGTCCGCACGTTGCACAGAGCCGGGTGCGACATTACCACCAACGCAGAATTCAAGACAAGATCAGCTGCGGCGCGTGAGTCGTGGCTGGCTTGGTACTCGTGCAGGAGGATCTCTCACATGACGAGAACTGACGATGAAGGGGACGCTCTGCCCTCTCTCGGAAATTCCTGAAACTAGAAACATAAAATGTGGACAGGAAACTAAAAATAAAGTGGACGTTCTGCCGTATTAATTTGGGGACCTTAGGAGAATGACTTCGGTTTCCTTGGGTCACATCTATGATCACAAATTTGGGAAGCTGATTTCCGAGTATTGAAATATAGATGCATGTTTTGAAATAGATCACATCAGCTAGAAAAAAAGTATTTCGTAGGGTATAAAGTTATCACCATATGCGGAAACATTTGAAATATTTCGCAATTAGATTTTCTAGCACGATCTAGGTACACATAATATCACTGCACCACAAGCATAATTGACTGCGGATTTACCAACGAAGTATAATACATTGCGCACAAACATACGTGTAATATAATCAATGAAGCAATTTCTAAATCGATTGATAAATATTTCGTATCCAATAATCACTATTCAGAAATTCAGGCCATTCATTGTGTTCACAAACACAAACTGGACTAAAATTTGCAGTGCTACCAAGGGTGGGTGGTCGCCAAGGTGCCGATAGTCAGCTGCCGTAGGAGTTAACTCACAGAAAAACACGCATTTGCCATCATTACCCCGCGCAATACACCAAACGGCGCGGTAAACAGCCGCCGCCCGGCTGCGGTGAACTCGGCCACGCCACCGCGACGACCAAACCTTGTGACGGCCGGCCGGGGGCCAGTCGGTGGACTTTGTACACCAGCAGTTCCTATATTTTCCAATGGATTAAAAAAAACTCTTGCATGTCCTGCGATTTTCAAGTTGCAACAAGGTCGTACAATTTTCACACAATATCTCTGCCCGTCTGTGAGATGTCCTTGAAAACAGGTGTGGACTTATTTCACCCCCACTCCCACCCCCCATCCCCCTCCAGTGCGGATGCTAAATGGCCGCCAGCACATCACACCAGTTTTAGAGCCCTGGAGTGGCTGAAGATGGTCCACACGTGGCCGGGTCCGGTACAGCCACGGTCCACACGCTGCTAACTACCTTCGTCCCGCCGGTACAGCCACGGTCCACACGCTGCTAACTACCTTCGTCCCGCCGGTACAGCCACGGTCCACACGCTGCTAACTACCTTCGTCCCGCCGGTACAGCCACGGTCCACACGCTGCTAACTACCTTCGTCCCGCCGGTACAGCCAGGGTCCACACGCTGCTAACTACCTTCGTCCCGCCGGTACAGCCACGGTCCACACGCTGCTAACTACCTTCGTCCCGCCGGTACAGCCAGGGTCCACACGCTGCTAACTACCTTCGTCCCGCCGGTACAGCCACGGTCCACACGTTGCTGAATACCTTCGTCCCGCCGGTACAGCCACGGTCCACACGCTGCTAACTACCTTCGTCCCGCCGGTACAGCCACGGTCCACACGCTGCTAACTACCTTCGTCCCGCCGGTACAGCCACGGTCTACACGCTGCTAACTACCTTCGTCCCGCCGGTACAGCCACGGTCCACACGCTGCTAACTACCTTCGTCCCGCCGGTACAGCCACGGTCCACACGCTGCTAACTACCTTCGTCCCGCCGGTACAGCCACGGTCCACACGCTGCTAACTACCTTCGTCCCGCCGGTACAGCCACGGTCCACACGCTGCTAACTACCTTCGTCCCGCCGGTACAGCCACGGTCCACACGCTGCTAACTACCTTCGTCCCGCCGGTACAGCCACGGTCTACACGCTGCTAACTACCTTCGTCCCGCCGGTACAGCCACGGTCCACACGCTGCTAACTACCTTCGTCCCGCCGGTACAGCCATGGTCCGCACGCTGCTAACTACCTTCGTCCCGCCGGTACAGCCACGGTCCACACGCTGCTAACTACCTTCGTCCCGCCGGTACAGCCATGGTCTACACGCTGCTAACTACCTTCGTCTCGCCGGTACAGCCACGGTCCACACGCTGCTAACTACGTTCGTCCCGCCGGTACAGCCACGGTCCACACGCTGCTAACTACCTTCGTCCCGCCGGTACAGCCACGGTCCACACGCTGCTAACTACCTTCGTCCCGCCGGTACAGCCATGGTCCGCACGCTGCTAACTACCTTCGTCCCGCCGGTACAGCCACGGTCTACACGCTGCTAACTACCTTCGTCCCGCCGGTACAGCCACGGTCCACACGCTGCTAACTACCTTCGTCCCGCCGGTACAGCCACGGTCTACACGCTGCTAACTACCTTCGTCCCGCCGGTACAGCCACGGTCCACACGCTGCTAACTACCTTCGTCCCGCCGGTACAGCCACGGTCCACACGCTGCTAACTACCTTCGTCCC
This sequence comes from Ashinkailepas kermadecensis, assembly GCA_034440615.1. Classification (NCBI taxonomy): domain Eukaryota; kingdom Metazoa; phylum Arthropoda; class Thecostraca; family Neolepadidae; genus Ashinkailepas; species Ashinkailepas kermadecensis. The sequence continues at coordinate 118,202 of JAOTOM010003448.1, forward strand.
GCCGGTACAGGCAATGGGCGTTCGCCGGCGCTCCGTGGTGTCGGCTAGACCGATCCGTGGCACCGAGCTCGGGGCACGTCGATTCTCAACGGTACATGCTGGTGCTGCTGGAAGAGCCTTTATCCTTGGGCTGTCGCCGACTTGGAACGGGGTGAACACGAGCCTGAGAAATCCGGTGTCAGCCGAAGTCATTGAAGTGAACACATTGAAGTGGCGTAGCCGTCAGAAATGGCTCAGCCGTTAGCCGTAGACTACGCGAGTCGCCTTTGTCACTGACACCACTTAGTCATGATGTTGTCATGAGAGCAAGTGATGCTGAAAACTGCATTAGTCCTAGAAATGTCGGTAGAGGGGGAACATTTTCCCCTTCTTATCAACATCCCCCCCCCCGGCTATCTGTCCAGGATAGCCACCCAACGCGTCGCGCAATCGCGTGCACATTGGGCACACCTGACAAGTGCCTATCGCATCTCTAGATGTCAGAATTTGTGTCTGGTGCCCCAGACATACCGAGTTAGACGAGGTCAAATTCAGGTCACCGGGTTCGAAGTGTCCTCCTTATGGTGCTTTTCCAAGAGCCGTCAAAAACAGGGTTTCGAAGAAATCGAAGCGCTTCGCATATGGGTGTGTTGGTGTTTGTTCTCAACAAAACGCAAACTGAAACACTATATATAGATGTGTTCGTCTTTTTATCAGCAAAACACGAACTGAAACGCTTCGCATACGTATGTATTGGTATTTGTTCTCAGCAAAACAAATCGAAACGCTTCGCATATGGATGTGTTGGTATTTGTTACCAGCAAAACACGAACAATATTTTGGTAACATCAAATCGGATTACGAGATCAGGTCAAAGCAAAACTACCTGTCAATTATCATGCTCAGAATTTTCCGCCTAACAATCACAGCGAAAAGCTGAGCATTTCAGATGCACTGCATTAGCTTCTATGAGTATGCAGAATGTCAGATTGCTACCAGGTGAGGCCACGAAACAATCACCCAAAATGTATGCCAGTAATCCTCCCTGCAAGAATAACGAATTGTTGAAATGTTACTGATCGTCCCTTTCAGGTAGTCAAATGATGTCACATGCTCTTATTGACCGGCATCACATGTGTCACGTTTCAACAAATGCCCACGTGTGTTGACATGTCTTCTACGTATTTTGTAATGTGTGCACCGATTAATGTTTAATACAACGAAGAATGGCTCTTAGATGCTCCTGGGTTTTAGACATTGCGTGTAAAGAAAGCATACGACCTTCAATATACCAGGAGGTGCTGAGTTGACATCAAAAGTAACGTTAAGGATTATACTTTATTAGGTACTCAACGTTTCGGCCAGGGGCCATCGTCAGGAGTGATATAAAAATGTCAAGTTAAGCAATTGAAAAAAAAAGCACGCGAGAAAAAAAGCGTGCAAAGACACGTGGAATGCAGAAAAGCCTCCTCAGTGGTGCAGACACTTAAAGAAACTCCAAACCAGAAACAAACTAGGTCAAGATAGAATCCTCTGAGGAAGCCCGAGCCGATGGTCCACATACATATCGATACATACACTCACGCACATATATAGACATAGATCCAATATAACGCGTAATACATAGAATATAATTTATGTTTATGTAATTCAAGTGATATACCAAGACGTCGTTTGCGTGTTTAGTTGCGGCCGTAGATTACGTATGTGTAGAGATTCGAGGACCTTTAGATCAGCGTTGTCCCTGGCTGTTGCTAGAATTTCTACTTTGAAGTTTGTGTTAGTGTCGCTGTGTTCCATGTTATAATGTTTGTCGATCATGTGTTCGCCTAAAGGTGTGTATGCTCTTCGAAGTCTGGCATCTCCCAAGTGCTCATTGTACCTATCCCTGATACTACGTTTGGTTTCACCGACATAAAATATTCCAAGACAGCGGTTGCACGTTATTTTATAAACTACGTTTTTCCGCGTGCATCTACCTTTGAGCCCGTTGATGCAGGTGTGGCACGTTCTTCTACCAGCAGGGCATGGCGGAATTTCCAGGGCTGAGCGGACCAGGTAAGATTTCAGCGTAGGTCCGCTAGTCCAGGCTACCCTAACATGGTTTAGATGAGACGAACGGATGGCTGCGTTTACCTGTCGACATAGTTGGTCATCGACAAATGGAAGTCTCATGTAAACATAGTTGGGATTACTACCCGCTCGATGCCGACGTTGCCCACTTATCCTACTCCTGTTGTGAGGGTGAACAGCACGAGCGGCGGAGTGTACCCGATGTGCTGGGTATCCGTTTTCCAGGAAAAGAGTTGTCATCTTCGCAAGGCTCCGCTCGCATGAAATAGTATCGGAGGAGACTCGTGCTGCTCTCCTCATTTGGGATGTTAAAACGGCCTTTTTAGTAGCCATCGGGTGGGCCGAATCATAGTGCAAGATGATGGGGGCTGCCATAGGTTTAAAGTACAGTTCGGTGGTGTAGCTCCCATCAGCCTGAACTACAAACAACGTATCAAGGAAAGGAATCGAACTGCTATGACCAGTGTGTTCTAAGGTGAACTTGATGCTGGAGTGTTGTTGGTTAATTTCTGCAAAGAAGTCGAGCAGAGAGGCCAAGCCATGTGTCCAAACACCAAAATATCGTCTATATACCTCATGTAGAGAGCTGGTTTCAAATCATACGAAGCTAAGAAGATCGACTCAAGGCGGTGCATAAAGCAATCGCTAAAGGAGGTGCACATCGGTTACCCATAGCCACTCCTTTTGTTTGCTTGTACATTGAGTTACCGAAACGTATGAGGTTATTGCTGAAAATATGTGGTAGGTAATTTCACACAGTCCTGACCCCAATCCCGAAAAGACAAATGTCATCCAGATTGTCCTCGATTAGACGAATCACAGCATCTATTCCCTCCTTTATCGGAATGCTGCCATATAGATTTGTCACGTCCATGGTGAAAACAATACTGCCTTCCGGAAGTTTGGTAGGGAACGTTTCTTTCACCCTCTGTAGGTACGACCCGTGTTTGTCAGATGGGCGGGAACCAACGCTAGTATCTGGACCAGAATCTTGCTCAAGAACCAAGATAACTTGTCTAGGGGTCACCACTGCCGACACTATAGGGCGCAGTGGAACCTCTAGTTTGTGGTTTTGGGAGCCCGTATAATTCCGCTGTGCGGCTGGAATGAGGAAGGAGAGATAACACTGGAATTAGAACATGGAACACAGCGACACTAACACAAACTTCAAGTAGAAATTCTAGCAACAGCCAGGGACAACGCTGATCTAAAGGTCCTCGAATCTCTACACATACGTAATCTACGGCCGCAACTAAACACGCAAACGACGTCTTGGTATATCACTTGAATTACATAAACATAAATTATATTCTATGTATTACGCGTTATATTGGATCTATGTCTTATATGTGCGTGAGTGTATGTATCGATATGTATGTGGACCATCGGCTCGGGCTTCCTCGAGGATTCTATCTTGACCTAGTTTGTTTCTGGTTTGGGTTTTTTAAGTGTCTGCACCACTGAGGAGGCTTTTCTGCATTCCACGTGTCTTTGCACGTTTTTTCTCGCGTGCTTTTTTTCAATTGCTTAACTTGACATTTTTATATCACTCCTGACGATGGCCCCTGGCCGAAACGTTGAGTACCTAATAAAGTATAATCCTTAACGTTACTTTTGATGTCAACTCAGCACCTCCTGGTATATTGAAGGTCGTATGCTTTCTTTACACGCAACACCGATTAATGGTCGTTCTTAGGTCAATGTCCAGGTGACACGCGCTGGCCTAAGTTCATCCCTGTTTTGAAAACAATTTACTTATATGGTAGTTTTGCAAGATTGATTCGAATTCAGCAATATGTTTTTTGCAATCGGGTGCCAAAGGTATTGGAGTCAGACACAGGTCGCCCAAGGTTAGTGAGCCAGGTTTCCTGGTGTGATCCTAGTTGACCTTTTTATAACGAATTATTTGACAAGCTAGTTTTCAATGTTAAATTCGAACTAACCGCCTCTTTTTACCCCGATAATGAACAAAAAACACTTAGCGTTCATGCGCCGCATCGATACTATCACACAAATGCAAATGGGAACACATACAATATTTAGTAATGGGGTTTTCGAGCTTTTCACTAGCTTTAAGAACTTCTATAAAGATTCCATTTTCTGGAAGGCACATGAGAACGGCTTTGATTTACTCCGCATTTTTGAACGGAACAATTCTACCTTTATGTAGAGTTGTAGTAGGTAGGTAGAGAGATATCATAATATCTTTATAGCCTTGGTTGGAGCTTATAATACAACTACTGGTTGTATTATAGGCTCCAACCAAGGCACCTAACGTAGGGCGCCTAACATAGGGTGCCTAACATTGGGTACCTAACATAGGGTGCCTAACATAGGGTACCTAACACAGGGGCGCTGAACGAGCGAGGGCTCGTGTTAAAAGCGCAGTGCGGTGAATCATTGTGCATGGGCGCGTTCCTTGAGTGTTATACAGACATGCTCCTTCAAGCATGCATGCAGGTCTGAAGTGATTTCGGATTCGGCGTATTCACCAAATTGCATTGCCAAAGGCAGAACCAAAAGGCGCCATCCCTCCTCGGGACTGAACTTGAGACCCTGGAACATACTCAGCCACGTGATCTGTCTGCCACCCGGGACGGATGTCACCTGCCGACCGCGGTGCGAGACATGTGGCAAACTGCCCGCGCACACAGGAATGCCGCCACCAACCTATTTCTTCGAACAAACATTGAGAGCACTTGAAGATAAATATTGTGATGAAAGTTGGTAAATCTGAAACTGAAACTCCGAAACTGAGTGAGAAACGTAGAAGCTGCAATGGTGCATTACAACGTGAAACGTTGTTTCATGTTGCTCATAATCGGAAATGCCGCCACGAATCCATCTTTGAAAAAAACAAAGATTGACATAGATTATCGGGATAAGATACATTTAATTGTGAGAAGAAATTGACGATTTCCTTGCGTACCATGATTGAAAGTAAAATAAGATGACACGTTTTGGCCCACATTGACAAGAAATACTGTGCTTTGGATAAAAATGAGTTGTATTAAGGTCTCAAACTTTTGGATCATGGATCATTTTCAAGAGTAACAATGTTTCGTACACATCAGTTCAAGACAAAAATCATACACTGAAATCACGTTCCGAATTCAAATAGCATCTTCGCATATTTTGCCGCCTGAACAAGAAATCACTTTCACATATCACAAGCACTAAGATGATAATCAACATACACGGTATACACATTTCACAATATCATACGTTACACGGACCTCACACATTTTCTGCAATCGCCACCCCTATCGCTCTCTCGTCTCTTACCCCTCAAATCGCACTTCACTAACACTCCCTCTCTCTCTCTCTCTCTCTCTCTCTCTCTCTCTCTCTCTCTCTCTCTCTCTCTCTCTCTCTCTCTCTCTCTCTCTCTCTCTCTCTCTCTCGCTCTCGCTCTCGCTCTCGCTCTCGCTCTCGCTCTCGCTCTCGCTCTCGCTCTCGCTCTCGCTCTCGCTCTCGCTCTCGCTCTCGCTCTCGCTCTCGCTCTCGCTCTCGCTCTCGCTCTCGCTCTCTCCCTCGCTCTCGCTCTCGCTCTCTCTATCTCTCTCTCTCTCTCTCTCTCTCTCTCTCTTTCCCTCCCTCTCTCACTATTCTCCTCGTTCACCCCTAGTCTCCCTGTCTCTGGATCATCTCACTACGCCAGTGCATAGACCATCCAAATTATCGTTCATTATTTTCGCGGCGTGTTCTGAATCTATATTGAGGAGGACGACGTGGAGGTGCTCTACCTCTCTGCGTCGGAATTCGGGAGCCATTCGAGGAGTACAACATACGATTACGTGGGGTGACGCGTGTGACACCACTACAATGTCCTCGCCGGAAATTGACGTCACAAAATATCGACGTGACGTTGTCATGCCTGAGGAAAACTAGCGTTTCCCAAGAGCTTAATTTAATGGCACTGGAGCTCATCTCAGCATACCGAGAATATACCCCGACGTACACTGATGGCTCCAAGGCCGACACTGGCGCTGGAAGTGCCTCTGTGATGGATACTGTGAGTGGAAACTGCTATCTCCCATCCTACGCATCTATTTACACCTCAGAACTTGTCGCTATAAACAAAGCATTGAGTTGTATTAAGTTTACTGATGCACGGCACGCATTATCTGGCTACTCGCTCAGCATCCTACTCGCACTACGAGCGTTGTATCCAAGGAACTCGATTTTACATGAAATTTTATCTAGACTCACATCGCTGACCATCAGAGGCAAGAAAGTAGTCTTCTGCCGGATTTCGAGCCACGTGGGAATTTGTGGCAACAAGGTCTCTGATGCTGCAGCGAAGCGTGCTGCTCGGGCACGATGCCATGATACCTCCCCCTCCCTCCCGCTGACTTCTATTCAGAAATCAAGGGCCTCCTCTTCAAGGGGTAGCAGGCAAGCTGGGACGCCATCGCAGGCAACAAATTGAGAACAATCAAGCTCTATCTTGGTGAATGGTTCTCATCATCACATGCAATCAAACGGAGTTAGGTGGCACTATGTCGCCTGCGAATTGGCCACACACGAGATACACACAGCTACCTTCTGACCGGCGGTAACAGCCCGCTGTGTCCCAAGGTGCCACGCTGCACTGTCAGTGCGGCATATATTGATTGCCTACCGCCGACTTACCCATGAGCCAAGACGTTACTGACGTGCTTCTCTTTCCATTAGGGACGTATCGGGGAACGGAACTTCCATTGTTGAATTGGGACAGGTTTTCCGCTCCCATCAGAAATATAGTTTTCTGTGATTTATGCTCCTCATTAACTCGCGTTTGCATCGGTGTCAAAATGAGGATCGTAGCACGGCATGGTACTCACACTTGACGTCGACCCCGTGACATGTAATTCGTCACGTGGACTGACTTCGCGTGCATTGTACTGTTTGACTGACGATGGTATGGGCGCTGCATGACCGACGCAGTCAATGTGCCCCTAAACTCCAATAACCAACCCAAAAAACAGGAAGTGCAGCAAACTGAAATTTGTCTAGGTGTTTTGGAATGTTTTTGAATTCGCTTGTGCAACCTTTCAGTCCGGGTTATGCAACATCGATGAACAAGGTCGAGTCAAAAAGGTCAACCTCCAAAAGTGTTTGGTCCCTCTTCAAATTTGCTGGAAAGTACCGACTTGTTTCAAGCTTAAAGGCCTTGTAGTACGTTGCCAAATGGAAATTCTTATATCTCATATTTTGTCGAAAATATAAGGTCACTAACCTAAGATCAGATTATTTTTTGTTCCGCTTGGTATTTGCACTAATTGTGTGCATGTTGTTATGTATCTTTCAAGCTTAGATTGTTCTAATAAATTGCCGATGACATACTCGATCATAATCTGACCACAAAATCCATGACCTCTGGTCAGGTCAGGACCAAGCCACCGGGACTCATTCTGAAAAAAATGCAGGGAGCTGATAAGCAAGTTCATAAAACTATAATGTGTGACTTCCCGAGCTGAAATTGGACGTTGATCTTGAATTCAGCATATAAGATTACGTCGGACTTGTTCCTGGGTAAAAACTGTAATCCGAGTATAACCGAAGTCAATGGCATTTAATGGTCTATTCCCCAGATGTGGGCGCCTCCTTAGACCTTAATGGACTATTGTGATCCGCATAGGTCTGAATAAAGACGATTCGCAAACATAAATGCCTTCACAATTGTGTGCTAGAGGTCCTGTGCGTTCAATGCCAGAAGCTACGTGATCGTCAGTAGGGCCGGCCTGGACTCGGGTGAATGGACTCGGGTGAAAGCTCATGAACAACACACCTGGAATTCCTGTGGCTCAAGTGCCAATGTTTGACAGTAGTTAATGGGCCAGTGAATTGCTGACATGGATAAGCTTTGCAAAAGCTGATGCCGATGTACCAAACCCGTTGTTTTTTTTTTTTTTTTACCAGATGATTAGATTTGTAATTCGGGTTGCGTTTTATGATACATTCTTGAGTTACGTTGATCGATTTGACAACTCTGGGCTGACGAATGCTACCTTGCGATTGTAGAAAGCTGTCATTAAAAGAGCTGGAAGACGAAGAACCTATTACCCAATATTATATTATATAATTTACATTATTTATGCAATATTTTATCCATTATACAACTTATACAAATACAATATTTATATCATTTATGCGATATAATTTATAACAATATTATATCCGGTGATTCCCGAACAATGTAGCGTACTTACTTTCGACATATTAGCCCTGAATGACGTTTTATTTCTTGCTATGGGTGGTGATTTCCTTAATGCCTTGGACCGCTTAAACTAGAAGAAAATATACCATAACAGGTAGAGCAAAACATAGCCATGTTTTCTGGATCACCGGATAGAATTGTTCTTTACAATCGATAGAATTTAACGCGCAATGCAAATTATTAGTAATACGGGGTCTTGAAATATCTGAAGAAACGACTGCCGAAAAAGACATACGTCACAACATCTAAATATCGTCATCCGATGTATTAATAGTTCACATTTCACTCTGCTTGGCTTTGCACGATGTTTCATGTCGTGAAAACAAGGTTGGGATCTGTTTAGCAGTTGGTAAAATGGCACTTATTCTGAATTGCGTGAAAAGCAAATATTTCAATATTGGCATTTTTGTCATGATCGAAGAGAACATATATGTGTGTTTGGAAATGCGATCGCCAGTGTTATAGCACTATCGGGCAGTATCACTGATGCATCGGCTGGCTGAAACTCGGCCAAAAAAAGGTAATAGTCTACACAAAAGAGATAATATTTATGGAATGCATGAATATATTGAGGATTGCATTTCTTAGCTCACCTACTCAAGTGATTAAAAAAAGCTCAAGCATAAAACATCGAAAAAGGCACGCGGGAAAAAACGTGCAAAAAGACACGTGGAATGCAGAAAAGCTTCCTCAGTGGTGCAGACACTCACAGAAACTCCAAACCAGAAACAAACTATGTCAAGAAGGAACCCTCTGAGGAAGCCCGATCCGATGGTCCATATACATATCAATACATACACTCATGCACATATATAGACATATATTCAATATAACGCGTAATACATACTATATATAATTTATGTACAACGATGGCCCCTGGTCGAAACTTTGAGTTATAAAATATAACCTTTATCGTTACTTCTGATATCAACTCAGCACCTGCTGGTATATTGAAGGTCGTATATTTTCTTTACACGCAATGTCTAAAACCCAGGAGCATCTAAGAGCCATTCTTCGTTGTATTACTCAAGTGATTTTGATTTCAGCTCCTGTTGCTCAATCGTGCATTCAGGGTGTACCGGTGTTTTGCATCTCGGGCATAAATAACGTTCCACCAGATCCTCACCGACAGAACAAGAAGAAACCGAAGGCTCTTGAAGAAGTACCAAGAAATTATCTGCATTGCGCTTTAAAAAATGCATGTTAGTTTGAATGTTTTCTTGGGTGGTTTTATGAAACACGCGAAGCAGAGCAGAAATTTGATCGAAGGTGTTACTCGCCGTCAGTGCGCCCACAGGACCGTTCCGATGCCTCGTCCCGGCCTCATCTGTCAGTTACCAGCTGACCATCCTAGCCGGGAGTTATTTGGGCGTGTGAAGAAAATCAAACACTCTTTCCAGGGCACTCAGTCACCGCTCAGTCGGCGCAGGTCGTCATTCTAACCAACTGAGCTGTGGGCCGGCAATCTTGCGTAATTCTTTTGCTACACTTGTCTGAATATGGTCTGTTTACCGATTATTCTCCGTGACCATACCACGATAATGGTGAAACGAAACTGAAACCATTTTCGAAGTTTGTGGAAAAGTTTGCATCCAAATACTGCTTGCATGTACTTAACTTGTATTAGCAGAATGTCCATCGGAAAGGAATTGGGGAAAGACTGCATTTGGCCCTTCAAATAATTTTCAGAAGCCTTCACCTATGGAGGTCCCATCTTTGGGAAATGTAAGGCAGGATCTATTCTGCTTTTTCTTTATCGGATAAGGATAAGGAGGCCGATAAAAACATTGTGTTTCTTTACCGGGTCCGCCAACCGTTACGGTCAATATCAATTCGTCTTGATCATGGAGTGATTGAACTTACCCCGGTCTGATCATGTCCATTTGTGAAGACCACTAACTCCGAGATGACACGACCACTACACGTATAGTGAAACACGCAAAGACTACAACTAGCGCCTCTGATTTACCAATGCTGCCCAGCAGAAGACACCATTAATTGTGCCGGCTGCGCCGTGCGAACGCTAAATAGTTGTCCACTCCTCCATGAGAACAGCATCAGTACTGGAATGAGGACAAGAGGACAACTTCAGTACTATGCTGAGGACAAGGGGACACCAGCAGTGCTGGACTGAGGACAAGAGGATAATATCAGTCCTGGACTAAGTACAAGAGGGGTCAGTTATGGAAGCTGAACAGCATCAGCTGCGGTGTGGGATTAACACAACGCCTCACCGCCATTGCATTATGACGGACACGTGTGCGCCTCTCCGCCTATCGTCCTGCCTGCTGCTCCCACAGCCACACCCGGCTGAAACAGCACGTGCGGGCCTCTGAACCCGCCGTGCTGACCGCTGCTGCCATAACTACACCGGGCTGAAACAGCACGTGCGGGCCTCTGAACCCGCCGTGCTGACCTCTGCTGCCACAGCCACACCCGGCTGAAACAGCACGTGCGGGCCTCTGAACCCGCCGTGCTGACCGCTGTGCCATAACTACACCCGGCTGAAACAGCACGTGCGGGCCTCTGAACCCGCCGTGCTGACCGCTGCTGCCACAGCCACACCCGGCTGAAACAGCACGTGCGGGCCTCTGAACCCGCCGTGCTGACCGCTGCTGCCATAACTACACCCGGCTGAAACAGCACGTGCGGGCCTCTGAACCCGCCGTGCTGACCGCTGCTGCCACAGCCACACCCGGCTGAAACAGCACGTGCGGGCCTCTGAACCCGCCGTGCTGACCGCTGCTGCCACAGCCACACTCGGCTGAAACAGCGCCATCCTGCTTACTATCACAAATGCATCGCTGCCAAAAGCTCACAGGAAGTTTCGGTTGCTGTGCGGGCACGGGGTCACGTGTCACAACCCGCGCGGAAACAGTGCTCTGTCGTGCCGGAGATAATGCTTTGGTCCAGTCATCCTGCTCCGCCTGCGCACGGATAGGCAACTTCGGGCATGGCAATGACGACTTCAGCATCAGAGCCAGCAGGAGATCTTCACTGCTTTCGAGATCGGACAGATTTTATGTGTGGGGTGTGGCTGGGTTGGGGATTACCAGACTTGAGTGGACAAGTTCGAGAAAACGATTGCTCTTGGTGAAGAGACTTATAGCTTCTCATACGCTATAATATGTCCTGGATTGAAAACTTGAAGGAGAGTAGCCGAGGCAACCAGCGGAATCAGAGAGGAGCAGTTGTCCTGGGAGACAAACGTAGAGAAGGGATCCACATCCGGGCCGAACATTCGCACACCTTCAATGCAGAATAGCATAAACTTGCGTCACACAATTTAGACCGGTAGCTTATCAGGACACTGATATGATATATAGTGGTCACGCTATGGAAGGAGTACTGCTCCTCCGTTACTTCCTGTAATACAACATATTTCGGTGCATGCACATACTATGTTGAAGCACTTTGAAAAGCTTTGACTTTTCCTGTCCGCAAAAATTTGCAGAATACGATACATACCGACCTGCCGACCCTGAAACCACAAAACACTAATGAATAGCCTGATGGCCAGTTAGCATAGAATGTGAGCTCATGGTTTACCTGGCCACTCTCTTCCAAGGACAAATCAGATCTGGGGCGGGACAGATGTGACGAATAGTTGAGTGTAAGTAAAGGATAACGCATAACGCGTACAGTTGCCAGAATAAAATAGACGGAGACAAACTGGCCTGAGAGGATATGCTTCCCCGTGGTTGCACCCGGGTGTGAGCTCACGGTATAGGTTACAAACCGCGTGTAAAAGCGCCTACTTCGTCCAGTGCAGTGCACAACCGACCGGTGCAGTGCACAACCGGCTGGTGCAGTGCACAACCGACCGGTGCAGTGCACAACCGACCGGTGCAGTGCACAACCGACCGGTGCAGTGCACAACCGGCTGGTGCAGTGCACAACCGGTGGACCCTGGTGCATGCAGAGGGGGAAGGGCGGGGGCGGGACGGCGATGGTCGCCTCCATTAGAGACTGAAAATGTGCGTTCTTTCACGTTAATTCTACGGGTGCCAACTGGAAAAAAAACTTTACATACGCCTTGCGAAACTTCTGGATGCGTGTTTGCATTTGAGCGCTGCGATGTGAGCGGCCAGCATTTTTGCTCCGGGTCCGATCACGCTTTGGATGGGCTAGCTCGGGCTGTCCTGCTTGGGCTGAACTACGTTCCTCCTCTGATTCACGGTGGGAGTTGACACAGGAATTCCAAGCGTCCCCGTATCAAAGCCCAAGTTCAGCCCAGTTAAACGAGCCCAGCCATTGCCCAAACTCGGCCCAGGCATGCCAGAGTATGCCCGAGTTGAACCCGAGCAACGCTTTTGTATTGATGCTGTGGCCCCGATCAAGATACGCATGGGCATACTGGGGCAACTGGCACGGTCAACCCGTTAGTTAGTTATTTGAGTTTAAGGGCGATTCGACCAAAACGTGATCATTTAGCGCCCAACGGTCAACCCGACTTCATCCTTAGTTCAGCCCAAGTAATGCCGTGGCAGGCCCCATTCGGCCCCGATTGAGATAGACTTGAGCATACTGGGGCAGTTACGATCAGGATAAAGTCCATTAGATTGGGCCGACCTTCGTTTGTCCGAGGTGCCCAAGCAAAACGCAGATCTGCCGAGGAAAATTGCTGGCTGGGGACTGTCGGCCTGACCAAAAGGCAGCCGGGAAAAAACCATCCGGTGGGACATCTCAATCCGCTGACTCGAGAAGGCCGCAGTCAGGATTTTCTGAAGGGGAGGGGGCGTTGATCCAGTTAGTTAACATTTAGGTTTAAAAGTCGCGCTGACTGCAATGGTCATATTGCGGTACCCAAACATGTGATGAAACAGAGACCGCTCTGGGCGCGAGGAACCCGGCGAAAATTTCTGGTTTTGCGTAATGAAAATCTCAAAAAAAAAAATTTTATCTAGTGTATTTTTGGTTGCTAAAAGGGTACCTGGCTCCCGACCTCCCCGTCGCAGCGCCTCTGCCTGGTAGGGTGCAACAGAAGATGCCGACTGTCTGGTGGAACGTGATTTATGCCCGAAATGCAAGGCACCGGTACACCCTGACTGCACGGTCGCGTAGCAGAAGTTGAAATCAAAATCACTTGAGTAGGTGACCTAAAAAATGGAGTTCTCAATTTTTTCACGCACGCCATAAATAGTATCTATTCTTGGTATAAAATACTACTTCATTTGACCAAGTTTCAGCCAGCCCACGACATCAGTGACACTCCCCGATAGTGCTGTACATTGGTGATGGCACTTCCAAGTTCCAGGCGATCTCAGATTGGAAAGCGTTCTCTGGCGGTCGCCACGCCCTCAGTGACTTGGCAGATATGCCGACGCCCCGCGGCGGCATTGTCTGTGGCACGTCACTGCGCCCACAGTTGGTCTCACCTTGAGATGCATCATTCCGCGGCGTCGTGCTGGCGGACGCTGTGGTGGGCGGGCCACCGCCTCCACAGCCCCGGACCGCCCCTGGTGTACCGCCTCCACAGCCCCAGACCGCCCCTGGTGTACCGCCTCCACAGCCCCAGACCGCCCCTGGTGTACCGCCTCCACAGCCCCAGACCACCCCTGGTGTACCGCCTCCACAACCCCAGACCACCCCTGGTGTACCGCCTCCACAACCCCAGACCACCCCTGGTGTACCGCCTCCACAGCCCCAGACCGCCCCTGGTGCACTGCCTCCACAGCCCCAGACCGCCCCTGGTGTACCGCCTCCACAGCCCCAGACCACCCCTGGTGTACCGCCTCCACAACCCCAGACCACCCCTGGTGTACCGCCTCCACAGCCCCAGACCGCCCCTGGTGTACCGCCTCCACAGCCCCAGACCGCCCCTGGTGTACCGCCTCCACAGCCCCAGACTGCCCATGGTGTACCACCTCCACAGCCCCAGACCGCCCCTGGTGTACCGCATCCACAGCCCCAGACCTCTCCACACTGCACTGTCTCCATATCCCCAGACCGCCCCTGGTGTACCGCCTCACATCCCCGGACTACCCCTGGTGTGCCGCTTCCACAGCCTCAGACTACAGCTGGCGGTGACGGTGTCAGTGTGGGAAATACCACAGCTGGCGGTGACGGTGTCGGTGTGGGAAATACCACAGCTGGCGGTGACGGTGTCGGTGTGGGAAATACCACAGCTGGCGGTGGCGGTGTCGGCGGTGGGAAATACCACAGCTGGCGGTGACGGTGTCAGTGTGAGAAATACCACAGCTGGCGGTGACGGTGTCAGTGTGGGAAATACCACAGCTGGCGGTGACGGTGTCAGTGTGGGAAATACCGCAGCTGGCGGTGACGGTGTTGGCGGTGAGAATTACCACAGCTTCAATCCTACTACTGGCACAGTGATGCGGACGATCGGCAGCTCACTCCTGCCATGTATCTGTCAAACAACACGTGACGCACAATTTCCTACCTAATCGTAAGACCTGTTGAATGTTATATTCCCACTACCAATAGATTATCTCCTAAAGATACCAGATAAGATAAAGTAACAGGGCGGGCAGATGCTGGAAACATGAACTCCTGGGCGAAAATGCAGCCTTGGTTTATGATGGTTACACCCCAGAACATTTTATCCCTGGTCTGTCGCGATGTTTGTTTTCTTTTTCATCTGCGACCAGCGTACATAGTTAGGCTCGCAGTAATGAAAGCACGAGCTAATTTCTGCACCCCGCCGCACAATAATTTTGTGGTTTCTCCGCGACGGTGAGCAGAGCTTCGCAGCCCGGTGCTCCGCTCACTGGCCAGCGCTCTCTGCCCAATGGCTCGTATCGTGCATTTCGGACCAGCCATTGGAGGTGTACTGTGGGTCAGTTCGACAGAGAGCAAGTTAGCATTTGTGCAGATAATGCCAAGTAATCGACATGATGGGGTCTCTGCTGCACCAATAAAGGCGTAGCTGAAACCTCGTACCCTTCACGCTCCATTCGCGATTGTTCCCAAACGTTCGACAATCCATGTGATCCATGTGATAATCCATGTGTTCGATAATCCATGTCTGCCTGGAAAATACGGCTTCGTTCAGCTGACTGTCGAGACCTTACCTGGCCATCGTCAATCTGGCAGTGACATGCGTTTCGAGACCCGCGAATGTAACTCAGCCTGATCTCTCCCTCCTGTTTTCTCTTCTGTCGGTGGATCAGTTGGAGAGGAGGGACCGGAACGACATCCTCTGTTCGCTGGGACCCGTTGGTGGGGAGGAGGGACCGGGACGACAGGCTCTGTTCGCTGGGACCTGTCGGTGAGGGAGGAGGGACCGGGACGACAGGCTCTGTTCGCTGGGACCTGTCGGTAGGGAGAAGGGACTGGGACGGCGGGATCTGGTTGTGAGGCCGGTTACTCTCTTGTGCACCGAGACCGGTTGTCGCTGCGGGTGGGGAGAACTACCCAACCACAAGTGCCGCCGGGATGTTCCGTCAACATTGGTGACGCCCGTACGTCGTGCGCGTGTGCCGTTCGCTGAGTTGTGCGGTGTCGTGTCCCGTGTCGCGGTGTCTCGTCCTGTGTCGCGGTGTCGTGTCGTGTCGAGACCTGTGTCGCGGTGTCGAGTCCTGCGTCGCAGTGTTGTGTCGTGTCGAGTCATGTGTCGCGGTGTCGAGACCTGTGTCGCGGTGTCGAATCCTGCGTCGCGGTGTCGTGTCGAATCCTGCGTCGCGGTGTCGAGTCCTGTCTCGCTGTGGCATGTCCTGCGTCGCGATGTCGTGTCCTGTGTCGCGGTGTCGAGACCTGTGTCGCGGTGTCGAGTCCTGTGTCGCGGTATCGTGTCCTGTGTCGCAGTGTCGTATCCTGTGTCGCGGTGTCGAATCCTGTCGAGTCCTGTGTCGCGGTGTCATGCCCTGTGTTACGGTGTCGTGTCCTGTGTCGCGGTGTCGCGTCCTGGGTCGCGGTGTCGTGTCCTTTATCGAGATGTCGTGTCCTGTACCGCGGTGTCGAGTCCTGTGTCGCGGTGTCGTGTCCTGTGTCGCGGTGTCGTGTCCTGTGTCGCGGTGTCGAGTCCTGTGTCGCGGTGTCGTGTCCTGTGTCGCGGTGTCGTGTCCTTTATCGAGATGTCGTGTCCTGTACCGCGGTGTCGAGTCCTGTGTCGCGGTGTCGAGTCCTGTGCCGCGGTGTCGTGTCCTGTATCGCGGTGTCGAGTCCTGTGTCGCGGTGTCGTGTCCTGTGTCGCGGTGTCGAGTACTGTGTCGCAGTGTCCAGTCCTGTGTCGCGGTGTCGAGTCCTGTGTCGCGGTGTCGAGTCATGTGTCGCGGTGTCGAGACCTGTGTCGCGGTGTCGAATCCTGCGTCGTGGTGTCGTGTCGAATCCTGCGTCGCGGTGTCGAGTCCTGTCTCGCTGTGGCATGTCCTGTGTCGCGATGTCGTGTCCTGTGTCGCGGTGTCGAGTCCTGTGTCGCGGTGTCGTGTCCTGTGTCGCGGTGTCGAGTCCTGTGTCGCGGTGTCGTGTCCTGTGTCGCGGTGTCCAGTCCTGTGTCGCGGTGTCCAGTCCTGTGTCGCGGTGTCGAGTCCTGTGTCGCGGTGTCGTGTCCTGTGTCGCGGTGTCGTGTCCTGGGTCGCGGTGTCCAGTCCTGTGTCGCGGTGTCGTGTCCCGTATCGCGGTATCGAGTCCTATGTCGCGGTGTCGTGTCCTGTATCGCGGTATCGTGTCCTGTATCGCGGTATCGAGTCCTGTGCCGCGGTGTGGTGTCCTGTGCCGCGGTGTCGTGTCCTGTATCGCGGTATCGTGTCCTGTATCGCGGTATCGAGTCCTGTGTCGCGGTGTCGTGTCCTGTGTCGCGGTGTCGTGTCCTGTATCGCGGTGTCCAGTCCTGTGTCGCGGTGTCGTGTCCTGTATCGCGGTATCGAGTCCTGTGTCGCGGTGTCGTGTCCTGTGTCGCGGTGTCGTGTCCTGTGTCGCGGTGTCCAGTCCTGTGTCGTGGTGTCGTGTCCTGTGTCGCGGTTTCCAGTCCTGTGTGGTAACTGCATGTCATGTTGCGTTTTGAATGTCGGTGCGCTGGGGACTTCCGACGTGCTGCATTGCCTGGTGCGATGCCGGGTTTTGCGATGCATTCACTGGCTGTTCTCTGTAGGGAACAGCCACTGGTTGCGCACTGGCTTTTATACAGGAGCGTGATCTACCGATTGTTCTGCCCAACACACCTAGTCGTATGTGTACCCGCATATAATTATATCATATGCAGTGCTTGCACGTGCATAAGATTGTTCCCTTCTTCTGACGATTCGTCAAGTACACAGAGAGTTTGCAAAGCATGCACACCTAAGTCTAGATACTACTCTATCGCTGGGTACGGATGATGATTTGAAACCAGCCATTATCATGAGAGCTTCAGGATGCGCAAGAAAATAGCTTCAGATTGTGTGACTGTCTGGAGAGCCAACTGAGGGCCCATAGTCACCCGCGTGTGGTCGGCACGGTCAGGAGTTCCATGAGCCACCTGACGAGCCGCTGCTGTCATCAGCGGGGACCGTCATGCAGTCGCTGACGTCACCGGAGCGGTGACCGTCATGTAGTTGCTGACGTCACCGGTCGGGCGGGCGCAGCGCTGCAGCGGCACCCGCCGCTCAGTGCCACTCAGTCGAGCCACAGTGAAAGTTGGACTGCCCCGCCGTGCGCGCGCACACACAGCACACCATGTTGATCGGTGAGTGCCGACCGCGGCCTTTGTCCTGCCGACGTAGCCCGTGACGTGGGGAGTTCGCCGTCCTGGCGACCGGGCGCCCCTGTCGGATGCCGCTGCAGTGACGTGGCTACTCAAGTAGTGCTGGACAAACTCGTCAACACAGTCGAACCAGTTCTCGTTCCTTAGCCTTCACGACCATATGCTTAGCTCGGAGAATGTTAGTTGGAGGAATCCATCTCGGCGGTCGGGGTGAAGGGGAGTTCGGTCTCTTGTGAAGAATGCTGACAAAGTGAGATTGAGTCGTAGCAATGTGCAATGTGTGAGGCATGCTCTGTTTTGTGGGTTGGGGAAGGGGTGAGTAGAGGTGTGTTGGATGAGTGTAAGTGGAGCGAACCAAGGACGGGGAAGTACCGCCGGTCTACTTGGATCGGTGTTGGGTCCTTCGGACTGGGAGAAGGGCGGAATGAGACGAACTGGAATGCGCCTGAAGCCGTGTTCGTCATGTCGCCATGCAAAGCAATCAGTCGCGGTTCCGTCTGTATGGCGGATGCTGTCCTCAAAATCAGCAGCTGGCACACGGTGACTGGCCATCCACTGAGTTGAACTCGCGCTAACTCGGCAACATTCTGGAGGAAAGCAAGCGCTCCCAGAAACAAGGGACTATAGTAAGTTTTTCACCTGGAACGAGTTCCCCGGCTGAAAGTGACGCGTCCAGATAATGACGCGTCACTGTAGGCCAGCCGGTCCGGCCGGCAGCTGCACCACACATACATGGTATATCGATTATCGTCAAGTTAAAGGTCAGCTGAGCTGAGTGAAGTACTGCCTGTGGCTGCACCTGAGATTAGGCGGTACCATAGCGGGATCACTTGCTTCCTTGGTGGCTGGAACAGCTGCTTCGCGGCGTGCTGTAGCTGTGTCCGGCAGTGACGTGGCGCCACGTGATCCGTGCGCCTCTGTGCTGCACGTGCCGGAACCCCACGCACCTTGCATGCGACCACACCATGCAGGCAGTCAGCGTAACCGGATGTCCGACTGTGGGAAGTTAGCCGCGTGCAATTGCGCCATCAAGTGCACAATGCCAAGGGATATGCATACAATGGTGATGAATGCTAGTTGCTGACCTTGAACCACATGCGCAATCGAACTAATCGGGGCCAGTGGCGACAAGGTCGACACGCCTCTATCGGTTATTATCTCGGTGAATGTCTTTCGCAAGCTTCCTTATTGCATCAGCACGATCGATATTGGAAATCCCTGGCAATCACCTCGCCATGCCTCGCGATGAAATAATATATGTTGAAGCGATAAGCGATTCATTGCTTTGGACAAATAGCCTATACATCACCTGTCGTAAACCAACTCTGCCACAGCACAAAAAAACAACTTTCAGCACCCATATTTTGACAATTATTCAGATGCATGTGTATTCCGAGGTATTTTGAACTGTTGTATTCATTGTTGTTTTTAATAAATATTTTTCCCCTCACTGGATTGCGTGATTTACCTTGGATTAATGAGCAACATGTGAATCATGATAATAGTAAGAATGTAGTCATTAAATTATAAAAAAATAGCACAGTAATAATACCAATAACAAATAATGCGAATACAGCTTGGTATTCTTATCTTTATTATTCTCTTGTTATTATATTAGTAGCAATAATAATAAGAGGAAAAGTTTAGCAACAAAAATAAGAATAATGGCATACACATGAAGCAACAAACCCTGAAGGATTTGCGAAGCACGTATGTGTATTGTGCCTCAACACTAGTTAAACATGAAAACTGATGTATAGTCATTTGTTTGATAAATGTACACCAACACCGGCACCTTTGTTGCAAGTGGCCAGATATATATATCACACCATATTACCCGCCACTTGATGCGGATAATTATCTTCCAGCAAGTAAGATTAGAGATGATCCAGCAATCTCTCTAAGCAGAAGAGATGAATCAAACCGCGCTTGGCGTTGCGGCTCTCGTCCTTCACAGAGTCTGGGAGGGACGAGGTTGCCTCTACCAGCTTGGAGTTGAACACGCGCTGCTTGATTACATGGGACAGGCTCGTCGGACAAATCCTCGTAGCACAGAAGTTCGTGTGGACAATATTCTACGACAAAATATATCATCCGGATGATGGTCATACAGGGCAAAAGCTCGTAAACGGTGGGAGCTCGTCTCGCAAAAGTTTGGCCGTGCAAAGTTCACACCAGGAAAAATTCGCATGGGATAAAAGCTCGTACCACCAATACCCAGAAAGATCAAGCTCGTCTGGCAAAAGCTCGTCTAGGCAAAAGCTCGTGGATGTCAAAAGCTCGTTTTGGGTAGGAGTTCGTCTGGACAAAAGCTCGTAGACCAAATCCTCGTTCAGGTCAAAATCTCGCATGGTAAAACTTCGTTTAGGACAATGTTCGTATCCGGGGGAAAAACCGTCCAGGAAAAAAAATATATTTCGGAAGACAAAATTTATGTTCACGTCAAAAGCTCGATCAGGACAAGAGCTCGTATACCAAAACTCGTCTAAAGGAAATACTGGTCTATGACAAAAGTTCGTCTGGGACAAAAGCTCGTGTATGACAATAGTTCGTTTGGGACAAAAAGGTCGTCTTGGACAAACGTTCACAGATGGCAAAAGCTTGCCTGGGAGTAACCTTCTTCCAGGGCAGAAGTTCGTCTAAGAAAAAAGCTCGGATGGACCAGAAAGGTCTACCACAATGGCTCGTATTGGATACAATGTCATTTAGGACAACAGCTAATTTTGGGTTAGCTCGCATTCATGATATAACACGTATCGCAAAAGCATGTAAATGGCTAAAGTTTACATCGCTATGTTCCATTCAGGTTTTTTTGCACAAAGAACGAAAAACGACAATTTTTGCAACGACTTCATACAGTGACCTTTTTGAGTTCACCACTTTTACTTCTCTTGACCCGTAACATGGGGGTTAGGCTGCACGGCCTGACAATATGTGGGTTAGGCTGCACCGCCTAACAACATGTGGGTTAGGCTACACCGTATGAAAATATGCGGGTTAGGCTTAACTGTCTGACAATATGTTGATCATGCTGTACCGTCTGACAATATATGCGTCAGGCTGCACCGTCTGACACTTTGTTTGTTAGGCTGCACCATCTGACAATATGTCGTCCAGGCTGCACCGCCTCGCAACATGTGGCTAGGTTCCAAAATTCCCACTGCATCGTCTGAATGAGTGCCCATGACTCCCTTAAGCTGGATTTAGATGAACGTCAAGCCAGGCCATTGCGGTGCGAGATTGTCTTGGACGAGCTTTTCCTCAGATGAGCCCAGGCAAGAACTCGCCCAGGACGAATTTCACCAAGGACGCGCATTTGTCCTGGACGAGATTGTATTCGGGACGAGCTATTTGGATGCGAACTTTTCCCTGGGCGAGCTTTCACCATGGAGGAGCGTTGGTGATACGAACTTTTTCTTTGACAAGCTTTTGCTCCACACGAGCTTTTCCCGAGACCAGCTCTTGCCCTGGACAAACTTTTAGATGCGAGCTAGTGGCCTGGACGAGCTTTTGCTGTGCAAGCTTTTGACCTGCATGAGCATTTGGTGTACGAACTTTTATCCAAACGAGCCTTTGCCCCAAACAAATTGTTGCCATGCACAAGTTTTTGCTTGGACGAACTTTTGCCTGGACGAGCTTTTGGCACATGCGATCTTTTGATGAGCGAACTTTTACGATACGAGCTGTTGCCATAGACGAGCTTTTGTACCGTGCAAGCTCTAGGAGGACGAGCGACTGCAGTATGAGCCTTTGTTCTGTATGAGTAAGTTATTATTGTTCTGTATGAGCAACTGTATACAGTTTGCCCTTAAGAACTTTAGTCGTATGAGCTTTTGTCCGACGAGCAACGAATTTGCGAGCTTTTGCCTGGTAACGACGTTGGCTGCACTGAGGTATTTATTGTGCGTTGATGTCAAACCGAAATGCGAGAAGCGGGATGCTCTGCTTAAACTTCGGCACTTGTTAGGGTGCTCGGAATTCGAGGAAGAACGCAGGATCCAAGTTAAACACGACGCGGTTTTTGCCATTAAAAAAAGCCGATATGGGAATTCCAAGAAATCATGCACATGGCTAGCTTATTGTTCCATATACCTGCAATTGTACGCTTGCGACGTCATTCATTGGATTAAAAATGTCACGCCATGTCATAACGTATCATGACATATTATAATAAGTCATGTAGTTGTAATGCGACTCGACTGGGGTCGACGCACTAATAAATCCATACCCAACTAAATGATCAGAAACAAAGATGTTTCCCAGTTGCCATCTCAAAATACAATCTGCTCTTGCAGCTATCACGGTGCGAAATCCGCGGATATCTGTTCCAGCCTAAGAAATACGCTTGATGATCCTACGTGATCATGCAATACCATATCAATATTCATGACGTAATCAATATCGCGCTGAATGCCGAATGCTGAACCTCGGCATTGGAGAAAGGAGACATCAGACACTTTAAATCATCCAGTAGGTTGAAGTTCATTTTGTAGGTGGATGACGGTGTATTTCATCTTGTATGCCTTGCTCCTACTGGTTGGATACAAATTACGCTTAGGCATGCTAATTTTCAGCTCAAAATAAACAACTGCTCGACCATTGCCAAGACCAGGGTTTTTACCAAGCCGGAACCGAGGCCACTTGCGTGCATGGCTAGCTGGGCGTGGTGCTCTCTGTAGAACAGGCCCACCTGCTGCTGAGCGTCCGCCTCATCTAGGTCAGGCTGGGATAACGACTGTGGCAGGCTGTGTTGACCTTGCTGGTGACTTACGGCGTTGCCAGGCCGGCGACAGCGGTGGGGTGTTGCCCACGTCTCGGTACGGACCGGCTCACAGTGTGATAAGTCAAGGAAAAAACTGGCCAGAAATGCATTTATCGACCATTTTTTATGCCATATTCGTGGCGCCATGGCATCAGCAAATGCTTGTCGCCCACCAGGTCACAGTTTTTATGACAATTTTCGCAAAATTTGACATACTAACAAGTCCATCAACAAGGACAACATTACGTGTGAAAAAAAACGATGCACGCGTACACAAATGTTGTCGGAGTTTGACGACTGATAAAAGTAAGATGCATTCGAAAAACCTGGACAAGTGAGGTATGAAATGATAGCTGAGAACATTCTCAATGCGTTAAGCAATTCAAAAAAGCATAGAGCGATTCACAATATTCTATTTTTGATTAAACAAAATTGTCATTACAACAGTCGTCAAATTTTAGTACCTCCAAGTTCGATTAAGGTTTTTGAAAAAACGCACAACAGCGCACAACCAGAGACCAATCCCAATGAAATCAGCGATCCTTTGACTATATGTACCGTAAGTTCCAGCTGCATCTATCTGCTCTAACACCGGTAGTAATCAATTGTGTCCCGGCAGGTCGCGGTGCGATGCGGTGGCCGGCACGGGGAAGCCCCAGTCGGACGCCACGACGCGCCGGCTGGCGGGGTGTTTTGACCGAGTAGCCTGATCCAGCAGTCGCTGTGCAAAAAATCTCCCCTAACTGACGAAACGACTGAGTCAAGATAGGTCACGTAGAGCTTTTCCCATGGCAGGGGAGCTGTCCTTGCCTGTAATGGTCTGGGTAGTTTGGTTGGATTTTGCGAACAGTGAACATGGAGGTGCATGTCAGCAGAGA
Source organism: Ashinkailepas kermadecensis (assembly GCA_034440615.1). NCBI lineage: Eukaryota > Metazoa > Arthropoda > Thecostraca > Neolepadidae > Ashinkailepas > Ashinkailepas kermadecensis. The sequence goes on from JAOTOM010003448.1 coordinate 141,739, forward strand.
GGAATTAGTGGACTTGTTATCCAGTGCAAAAGCGTTTGGGCGTGGAAGCTATGCTCCTGTATTTACTTATAGTTTGCAGTTGGTTATGGGGAAAATCCTTCAGGACTATCCCCGAGTGAGTCGTCGATTATGGACAAGAAAAAGGCGACCGACTTGATCACCAAGATCTTAAAAGGAAAGTCGGTTAAGTTTGAGCGAGCCCAGGGTAAATTCAAAAGTCAGTTTGCGACTTATCTTTCGGGAGACGAGGTGTTATACGTGTCTCTGAAGCGTGGTGACCACGTCGTGAGTGATGAAGAAACCAAGACCCGCCTTGATGACGAGGCCGTGGAGGGAGCGCGAGGGCGACCAGGTAGAATCTACGATCAGCTCAGCGCCCGTTCTCAGCGTCGGGCGTCCTCAAGAGTTGCTCAACAGCACAATTCTCTGTAAGCTCGTGGAGGCTGCTAGGCAGTGTTTGTGCTGAGGGCATGAAGGACGCGGCTTTCGTGCTGCGACAGGTGGGGGAATAACCAAATCGGCCCAGCAAGATTCGCCGGGCTCTCAGAAGCTCTAAAGTGAGCCAACCCGAGGCGCGTGTCAGGAGACCGGGCGGTGGCAAGGTGTGTGTCAGCTGACTTGTCTGTGCACGGCTACCGTATGGTCCGCCGAGTGACGAATGATGCGGCGTAGACAGACATCCTGCCTGCCTATGGAAAGTTGCATGAGGCCAAGGTAGAGTGCTATCCGGCAGTCAGCAGCATGCAATTCACCGAGACGTCAGCTGAGGTGCCTCTACAACAGTGGTTCTCAAACTTAGGGTCGCGACCCCAGCTGGGGTCGCGGGGCCCTTCTGGTGGGGTCGCGAGCAATATGAGTGATGCTTCGCAAGTAACAAAATACAGAACACTATAATAAAAAATACAGAATGTGGGGTCGCGGCGCGACGCTCCGGGTACACAGGGGTCGCCACATCAAAAAGTTTGAGAACCACTGCTCTACAGGCTCTCCTGGATCATACGACGCAGCGGCTGGTGGCATGTCTGCCGTCTGTCGCCCGTACCGACTCTGCTTCAGCTACTCACCAGCCGTCTACGTCATCCAGCACCTACACTTCGGAGGTGCTTCACGTCAAATGGAGATTTGACGTGGCAGCAGAGCAATCTGTATACAAACCGATGGGAGATAGCGATAAAGCTGCAGAACAAAATCTGTTCTGTACCACTCTGGTGCCTTTGCAACTAACAGTGGGTGGCCCTTGCGCCTGGACCAACCCACGCCGTCTTCAAGCCGCATATGCCGGCCGTTGCGGATCCAGTACAAGTGCGAGACAGCAGAGGCCTCCCGGAAAGAACGAAACAGTGTTAAATCCGAGATACGTCTACTGAGACCGACCTACGTCGCCGCAACAGACGGCACCAGTCTCAGAGTGGCGTACAATCTTCAACTCACCATGATTGACGGCAAGGTGGTGAACGCTCTGACCAACACCGGCAGCAGCATGACATGCACCATCTGTGAGTGCACACCTCGTCAGATAAATGACCTGTCTGCTGCCGCGGCTGGACATGCCCGCGAAGGTGCATGCTAGCTCGGTCTCTCAACTATGCATGCCTGGATTCGATGTTTTGAATGCTTTCTCCACATTTCTTACCGCCTGGAGGTTAAAGTGTGGCAAGTGTCTGGCGAAGAAAACAAGATGCGTGTGAAAGAAAGAAGGAAGGAATTACAGCGGCAGTTCCGGGAGAGGCTGGGTCTTGTCATGGATCTGACATGTGGGGTGGTTCAGGTACGTCTAACGACTGGAACACGGCTCGACGTGCCTTCAGAGACCCATATTTTACCTGTGTGTCATATCTTAGGAATGTATTTTGGCATAATTTCAGCCACTTAAGACAAGGAGATCTTGGATCTATTCTGCGGAGCACTTATTAGGTCACATTTACGGTGTAGAATGCTCGCATAGCAAACACTAACTAATAATTATCCAATATATGAGTGCCCATGGACTTCGCTTATGAAGTCATTATGATGTCACTATGCATGACCGGACGTCGATCTTTTAAAACAAGGTACACTAGATACTTATGTAGGTATGTGCACAATTTGAACTGTCTACCTCAATTGGTTCCCGAAATATTTCGCGGAAGCAAAATGAGGGGAAGGGAATGTTCCCTTCCCTCTTGTAGGTATGACCTCTGAAATTCCTGGGTTAAGCAATCATTAAGACAATAGAGCTTCTCCATATGTTCCAAATTTGAAGCTCTTTTGATTAAGACCAAAATCGCCCCTGTAACTAGCATACTGTGTCCGTAATGATTTATGGCCAGTTTTCCCTCGAGTTATCACAGTGTGCGGCTGTGGCCCACTCAGCTGCAGCAGCACAACTTCCTGCACCAGCAAATGTATGGGCGTGGTGGCCAAGGCTCCGTGCCTCCCCATCTTAATCACTAGCATGAGGTGAAGTGGAGCTGGCCGCTGGATTCCTCCCCGTCCTCCCTAGGTCCCTGCTCACGCAGCGGGTGGAAGAACTTGAGTGGCATCAGCAACAGCCTAAGGCTGTAATTCGGAAGTATTTCCATACTCACTACTTCCGTACTACCGTACTGACAATGGATGAAAGGGATTAGACAATACAAAGCTGGAGAAAATAATGTGTCTCTCTTCCGTATACATGCAGCTTCAGTATTTATCTGCGACCACATTGGCATCTTCCTCATGATGATTTCGAACGGTATATCCGAAACACACTGTAAGCTGAAGGCAATAAAGCATTATTTGATGTTTTATCGATCAAAATAACATTAATCTTCTCATTCACTGGTGTTTTTTTTTTGCGTTGGAAAACTGAACAGCAGCTATCCCATGTCTCGTTGGGAGGGTCTCGAATGCTCAAGATATGGGACGCATAGTTCTGGAAAGCTAGGCATGTGCTGATTATGAATATGTTTTTCTAATGATGAAAGTCTACCGATCGTCTAAAAAGCACAATCTCAGATTTTGCAACTTTTCAATTAACCGGCTGAACTGGCTAAGGCATAGTTATTGGACTGTCTTCTTGGCTATCAACTCTTCAATTTCTAGGTAACAAGGTCCAGTAGTCAACACCGTTCGGAACTGTTCGCACTGGATGTAGTGATGTATAAAGCCGTGCTGCTCCATGTGCTACTTTATAAATAAAATCGAGATATGATTGGATATGAAATTGCATGGAACTTCAGAAGCTTGAAGCCAATTTAATACAATTGATGACTAGAAACGCCTAGGCTATGTGCATTCTTCCTCAAAGTTTCAGTTTATCAAGATTTATGTTTATCGCGAAGGCTGGGGTGCGGGCTTACGGGTGTCTAACAGTTTTCTCAAAGGGGTTGTGGGGACGTCAAAATATGCACATGAATACTTGCGGAACACACACATACACACACACACACACACACACATATATATAATTCACCACGTGCTCTTTCCACCAGGCCTGTTCCAAAATAGAGTCGTACACTGCTCCGGCTCTGCCAAGCCTGCTATCGTTTCCTCCCCATGTCAACCCCTCTGTTGTCCGCCGTCATCAACGCCGGCGCCTTAATCTCCCTCGGAAATGCCACCAGGTTGGAGAGTATCGAGCTATGCATGGGGGTACGGATGGGGAGTACGGATATATGTACGGAGTACGGATGGAGTGGGAGGGAATACATACGGGGGACAAACACTTCGGCTTTTATTTGCATTTAACAGTAGTCATCAGCAGTCCACAGAGACGCAATGCTTTTTTCTTTAGCACAAAATGATAAACCTGCCGGACACTTGATCGCTGATACAAAGTGATCCTCATGTTTGTTATAGATGCCTACCTACCGCGCCAGATTTAATATGCATGCAATAGAACCTGATTTCATTGGGCCGGGCTGCGTTGTTTCCATGTTTGATGTTATTCAATATATGTCAGTTGTTCCGTAATACAATTGCGTCGCTAAGCGTAGATGAAACCACGGGTGCCCTATCGCTGATTGGTAGCATTTAAATTCGTGATGGTTTTTAATGGAAACTATCAGATTAAAAAGGTATGAATGAATTTTCTTCGGAAAACGTTTTCCAATCATATGTTTTGTATGCTATTGTTCTACCTCGTATAGCTTTCCAATGGAAGAAAGCTTACACGAAATTCGTCGTACCCGAAAACGCAAAATCGCAGGCATGGAGAGCGGACGCCCATATCGGATATTTATAAGAAGAAAGCATGTTATTCTTTTTTCGTCAGCGAAATCATGCCCACTTTTATTTCCGCCGTCAAATTTATCAAATTTGATGGGATATGGGTCACGAGAAATCACGAGGTCACGAGGTCATGGGATCCCGAGGTCAAATGTATGAATTATTAATACTTTATTTCGGAATGTCTCAGTTGATACTTTTTCTTCTCAAGTGTATACAATTCCATACCCTTTCTGCTTCTTATTAATCAGATATCCATCGTCGAACCAACCTATGCTAGTTGACCTAAAAGTAATGCCGGAGGCCATAGCTCAAAAACCGTTCGTTGAATCGGGATGAAATTTGCACACCCGTATTCAGAGTCAAAGACTACCCCGTAGACAAATTTTGGTCCCTCAAATTGTATGGGGTGAAGTGCATTTGTCGATTTGTTGAACAACTGAGCTTCGCGTTCGCCGAATTAATGACAATGTCGGGCCGCTCTGCCTATAGTTTCCCCCGCCGGCCGATTGGCGGCGCTAGTTTCGCCGCCCGACGGCCGGCGGCTAATGTCCGCGCTTGACGCGTAACGTTTGGCATTGACAGAACCAGGCGCGTACCTAGGATTTACGCCAGGGGGGGCAACGGATTTGGAGTGAGCCCACCTACCCCCATTTTTAAAAAGTCCCCGGATTTTGACCACTATTTTTCATAGGGGACTTTAAAAAAAAAAATAATAATTGGTGACCAACTTAGTTGTCCTGTAGAGGGGGTCCAATCACTGTCGTTTCTGAGTCACCGAATTTCACCTCCAACTCCCCCAGTGGCGTGCATAGGATTTTGTAGGTCAAGAGTAGGTCAGGGGGAAAACCGATCTGAAGGAGGCCCAACCTACCACCGTTTCTAAATCACCGAATGTCCACCCCCACCCTTCCCGTTCAAAGGTAATTTTTAATGAATATATCAAACAATTTAATGACAGAATGGCATTCAGAAAAAATCCACCCATGAATTACCAAGTCAAGAACTTCGCGTGATGTAACCCATATGCCCTTGGGCTTACAAATAAAACTGCCAAATCTTCTGAATCACTTAAATATAAGAGTATGGCGCCTAGTTTGACCTCCGGGCAAGACATCTGACAACAATTGAGACAACTCACTTTACCGCGAAGGACGCATAGAACGGCAGCTTCGTCCCATGAATTAATCCACGATGTCGACGTCCAACGATTTTTTTTTCAGCCGATGGCACCCTTCAGAGCAGATAGGCCATTAGGATAACTGTTGTTTGGATCTGTTCTGAATTTTCCGATACTCGGGTCAATTAGATCGAGGCTCGGTGTGATTTGTTGGGTCTCGAGTTCTAATTTTAAAGACACCTGCGCAATATCTTCGGGCCCCGCCCAACTTTTTTGGGGCCCCATTAGTATTTTCAGGGGCCAATCCCAATTTTTGGGAGCACGCAGTGTCATTCTTTGGGGCCCCGGAACGATTTTTTGTGGCCACCAATGTGATTTTCAGGGTCCTTGGTGCGATTTTGGGGATCATAGCGTCACTTTTAGGGGCTCCTGCGCGACTTTTTGATCACCAAGCGTCGTTTTCAGAGGCCCCTGCGAGGCTTTTTGGGCACCCAATGTGATTTTCAACGACCCGTGCGATGTTTTGGACACCCGCGTCGTTTTCAGGGGCCCTGTGTCGTTTTCAGGGGCCCCTACGCGGCTTTTTGGGGCCAAATGTGATTTGTTGGGGCCTAGTGCTATCTTTCGGGCCACCAGCGTCATTTTCAGGGACCCCTGCGCGGCTTTTTGGGGCCCCAATGTGAGTTTTAGGGAGCCCTGTGCGGCTTATTGTGAGCCCAATGTGATTTTCAGGGACCTTGGTGCGATTTTATGGGGCCCTAGCGTCATTCTTAGGGGTCATATGCGACTTTTTGGCCCCCAACGCCGTTTGCTGGGGCCCTGCACGGCTTTTTGGGGCCCCGGTGTGGTTTTTAAAGGCCCCGTGCTATCTTTTGAGCCCCCAGCGTGATCTTCTGTGGCTCCTGATCGATTTTGTTGGCCCCTATGTAATTTGTATGGACCCAGTGCGATTTTTGGGGCGCCAATATGATTTTCAGGGGCCTTGGTGTGATTTTAGGCACCCCAGCGTGATTTTCAGGGCGCCTGTTCGATTTTGTTTGGCCCCCAATGTAATTTGCAGGGGCCCCAGTGCGATATTTGGGGGCCCAGCAGGGTTTTTAGGGCACCTGGCATAATTTTTCCGAACCCCAACGCGATTCTTGGGGGCCCCACAACATCTCGGGGGGCGGGGACCTCCCCCTCCCTCTTCGGTACGCCACTGAACAGAACCAAATATATAGGTTCTTCCATCCATTGGCACAGCCAGGATTTTCTTACGCGGTCCCCGACGAAAACAAAATGAGATCGCCTTCGTCGTACTTCAGAATGTCAGGTTTTGCGTGATGAAAATCCACAAATTTCTTGTTCGATCTAGTGTATTTGTGGTTGCTAGTGTGGGTGGGGGTGAGCAGCACCCGGGATTCCCTTGGCTGCGCCTCTATTTCCGTAAATGAAGAAGGCCTGATGTACTCTGATATACGTTGAGCAATATTGTTTTTTAAGGAGTTAAGCACCCATTCCAATTTTAGGGGTGAATGCCAGCATTGTGTGAACATTAGGAGGAAATCAAAACATTGTTGTTGCATGACAACATCAATATTTTGATTGGTATTGCGCCAGGAATATCGAATGTGCACGAGCATCCATCCACCCTAGTGTTAAATGGTGCACACTTGGAAAATTGTACAAATTTGCACCACACGAGAACTATGGATGACGTCATAGATGTTTTGTGTCCCGATGATGCAACAAGTGCGCCAGTTACGGTGACAACCTGTAACGCAGGGTCTTGATGCAATTATAAATTGTGGGTTGATGCAACTTGCACATAGAGTTCCCAGCATTTGTCCTTCTAAGGACGGCTAGTAATAGCCTAGAAAATATTGAGGAGGAAATTTTTTGCGCGATGTTTTCGGTTTTTACTGCGTTAAAGAGAAGCTAGGCTCAAGTTAAAGTACGAAATATACCCACCAGCATCTACCAGTAAATTTGCAGTTCAAGGTAACTTCTGATTTCTTTGGAATTTCTTTTCCTATTGCAATGTTTATAAATTTGATGCACATGATGTGACCACCTTTTCCTCTATAAATGCATACTTTTCAGTTGGGAGGAATAATAACACCTAAAATGGGGCTTGGAGCTGGGTAATATACCTACTTATTATGCTGCTACAATAAGGCTTGTGTTTTTGATCAATTTGTATCAAAGGGTTTTTTTAATTTGTCTTCAAAATACCATGTTTATGAAGATGACTAAGATGACTAAACCACTTATTTTCTGTTCAGATTAAGGAAAAATTGGGGGGAAAAATTTTGGAAAAGTTATCCAACCTGAAAAAAAAACAGTACTAACCTAACCTAACCCATTTGTTTGCTGTATGTGGCAAATGTGTGTGAAAACTTTTCTTGTTACCACCTTAAAGCACAATAATACCAAAAGGTTTCCAATTTTTGTCCACAAAAATTTTCCAACCAAATTGTCATTTTTGCCTTCAAAAGCAGCTTAGGTTAGGTTAGGTCAGGCTGGGTTAGGTTTCTTTCTTAATATTGAGAATTTTCAGAAAAGTTGCTTGACATTTTGGGAATTTTTTTATTTCATTTTTTTTGTAAATCCAAAGGTAGGTTTGCCTACGTTAGGTTAGATTATGTTGCATTTTTATTTTATTTTTTTAATGTTTCTTTTTCCACTATGTTACCTAACTCAAACCTGGGCACAAAATGACCTCAGTAGTCGATGCTCCCTAAAACCAAAATAACTAACTAACTACCTAACTCAAAGCCCTTTTTTGCATTATTTTGCTCACAACCTGAAAAGTAAGCATTTGCACAGAAAATAAGTCACCCCATCATCTTAGTCACCTTCATAAACATGGTATTCGTGATAAAAATCCTGCCCCCCAAAAAAAACATCTTTTAAGACAAATTTACCATGTTTTCTTATATATGTCAAATAGAATGATGGCTTAATAAGTTCCATTGTGGACCATCTAGATTAAGCCTATAAAGGAAACAGGTAGGTAGGTACCTAGGGGTCCCAGGATCTACCTACTAGGTATATGAAAAGAAAAAGACAACTCTTAGCTAATTAGGTATATTATAGATTTTGAATATCAATCCCATTGTGTTGCCATAGCCAGCCTTTCCAGCATATGTGATGTGCCCAAAAGCCAGTTATGAACCTGGTAAATATGCCTGGTAAAAGGCCCCTAGTCCAATCTTTGATCAAGGATATGTTTTGGTGCTTCCTGATGTTTTTGAATGAATTGAATATTTATTTATCAGGGAAATGATGACTTGTTGGATGTAGGCAATTAAAGTTTGAGTACTTATTTCAATGAGTAGTGATTTTGGTAAATTTGTGCTTTAAAGTGTTTTATGAGTTCTTGGAGTGTATGATTACAATGCAATGTTGATGAATGTGACTAAGATGATGGGACCACTGATGTTCTGTGCAAATTCTTACTTTTCAGATTGTGAGCAAAATAACACCAAATAAGGGCTTTGAGTTAGGTAACAGCATAAAAAGAAATGCTTAAAACGTAAAACAAACGAATAGAAATGCAACATAACCTAACCTAACCTAGCCTAACCTTCCTTTGGAGGAAAAAAACAAAAAAATATTAGGAAAATTTAAAGCAATTTATTTTCTTGAAATGTTCTAATGAATTTTTTTTTTTTTAAACCTAATCTAACCTAGCATCAGCTGCTTTTGAAGAAAAACAATGTCCAATTTTTATTTGAAAGCTTTTGGAAAAAATGTTTGGAAAATTTCCAAACTTAAAAACCTAAGCTAACCTAACCTAACCAAACCAAACCAAACCATTTATTTGCTTTATTGAGACAAATGTTTGTAAAACTTGTCTTGTTGCCATCATAAAACACGACAATACCAAGAAGTTTTGGGTAGGGTTATATATCAGGCTACAAAGTATGGCACCTTTGACAAGCTCTTGTCCGAGCAGAGTGGGCAGCCAGCTGGTGTGGTGATCAGTCCTGAGGCCCAGGCACCTGTCCATCACTGATGACAGGTGTCTGGTGCAGCCAGGTTGATAACCCACTGACAATTCACATGCAACTGGAAAAATCATAGCAACAAGGAAATAATAATTGGAAACACATCAAAAATAAACAGTGTGCCATGTTTGTCTCAGTTGATAGCTGCCAAATTTGTTTACTGAGCAGAATATTCCTTGCTCACAAATTCCATAGTGTCCCATGTGGTTTGAAATAGCATGGTGGGGAGTGTGGAAGGTTGTTTGTGCTTGAATCATGTATATGCATCTTTGTATTGATTTGATGCTAAAGGTGTGTTTATGTAGAATACTTGTCTGTAACCTGTCTCTTGATCTTCTTACCAAATAGATTGGGGAAGCACACTCAATAGAATCCCATGTTAAGAGTTGATTTTTTTTTGGGGGGGCAAAGCCAGCATTGAGGGTCACTTACCCCCTCAGAAGTATATATAACAACACCCCTGTGCCATATTCCTGGCAAATCAAGACTTGAGGCCCATGCACTGTGGTAGCATGGGCCTAGTGCCTAGTCCCTAGCCTAGGTGGACGTCATCGCCGTTGATTGTTCACCGTTGACCGTTGATTGGCAGGTGCCGGTAAGCAGCTGATGATGAAGTCGCGCTGTCCGTTCCTGCGCATGTTTCCGGCGCGCTATCTGCAGACGTACGGCGGGCGTCTGGCGTCGCTGTACGGCCAGAGCTGCCCGGTGCTGTCCCGCCAGCTGAACAGCGCCGCCACCGAGCAGAGCGTGTCCCACCAGCCGGACACCACCGCCACCGCCACCGCCACCGCCACCGAGCAGGGTGTCTGCCGCCAGCCGGGCGCCCCGGCTGCCAAGAACGGTGAGTCTGTCGGTCGGTCACTGCCAGAAGCTCCGCCGGGGCGCACTAGTTTGCTGGTTCGCATGGTACCCTGCACCTACATCTGTGCTGTTGGCCACAGTGTCCTGAAGTTGACTTTTATAGCGTGGAGGTTGTGACGGTTGATGTAAAAAAGCCAACTCATAGGAAAAGGTGTCCAAACATATTGGGGTAATGCCTATTAGTTAGTGATTTTCTGTGATCTATGGTGCGTTCCACGACAAATCAACCAAATATTTTCACATTTTACACCCACAAAGTTTGAATTTAGACCAAAATGTGTGTATACCGTAGTCTTAAGCTCTGAATACGCCTGAACAAGTTTCAGCCCGGTCCGACTAACGGTTTCGGAGTTAAAGCCCCCGGCAGTGTTTTGAGGTCATACAACAAGGGTATCTTTGGTGATATATATCTCATTGATAATGAAGAGAAAGTGTGACATATGCATCGTTGAGAAGACAAAATGATGAAAGAAAACATCCGTGATATATTATCAACATTTCTCACGTTTGACCTGGTGACCCAATGAACTCGGGACTTTCTGTGCCTATCAAAATTTATAAATTTGGCGACAGAAATGCAAACGGGCATGATTTGGCTGTTGATTTGTTTAATGCGGTTTGCTTTTAAATATCCCATATAGGCATTTTATTCTTCATCACATTTTATGATTTTGCGATTTTCGGAACGGACGGATTTCGAGTAAGTTTTCTCCCATTGGACAACTACGGGGCATGGCAGAATGAAATAAAAACGGGTGATATAAAAACATTTTCTTGTCTTTCCGGTCAGATCCTCGCACTCTGTCTTGGGGGTCCTTTTATGCCCCCTCTAACTTCCAAACTAAGCGTTGCACGAAGATGAAGGTGGTGTCATCGGAAAGCTCTTGACAAGTAAGGTCCGAAACCACCCCACAAATTTATCCACTAAAAGTGACGTAACTAGGGAGTATATGTGATCATGACTGACAATTTTGTTTTGCTCTGGGCAGTTAATTTTGTGGAAATTTTAAAAACAAAAATTATTTGGAATCAGAAAAGTATGGCGAAATCGACCATGACCCTACAATTTTTGTCCATCCCCAAAAATTTAAATTTTCAAAATTTTGAGTTGTCAATTTTCTTTATTTTTTCTAATGGGTACAGTGGACTGCAAAACGTTGTTTTAAGTTAACTTTCCCTCATAAAAAATGCTTACTTTAGCCAGAATCTTTGATTCTAGCCATAATTGGAAAATATGCAAAACTAATACGTCATCAACAACACAAAAATCACAAATTCCGCTAGTGCGTTTTATTGCATCCCTAAAGATAAGGAAACGCTGTAAGTTTGATTCAAATATCTTTGTCCGCTAAAGCGTGACGACTGGTTGAACTTTTTTTTGGAGGTGACCTCACTTGACCTTAAATATATCGTTGACCGTAAATGACCTGATTAAAAAAACCAACATGTCACATTGATGTATATGTATACCCGGCGCCTTTATCTCCCTTGGAGCCGCCACCAGGCTGGAGAATATTGAGCTATGTACAGATGGGGAGTACGGATATATCTACACAGTACGGATGAGATGTGATGGAATACGTACGCGAGACAAACACCTTGACTTTTATTTGTTTTTAACACATAGTCATCAGCAGTCCACAGAGATGCAATGCTTTTTATTTAAACAAAATGATAAACCTGCCGAGCACTTGATCGCTGACACAAAGTGATCCTCATGTGTGTTATAGGTACCACCTACTAGATGTTATAGGTACACCTACTGGGTGGTACCTTGGTACTACTCTTATAGGTACCTACCTCATGTGTGTTATAGGTACCTACCTACCTCACTAGATTACCTCACTAGATTTAATATGTAGGCAATGGAGCCTGATCTAATGGGGTCGCATTGCGTTGTTTCCATGTTTGATGTTATTCAATACATATCAGTTGTTCCGAAGTACAAGTGCGTCGCTACACGTAGATAAACCCATGGGTGACCTATCGGCAATTGGTGACCTTGAAATTCGTGATGGTTGTTAGGGGAAACTACATTAAAATCTACATTAAGAAAGGTATGAACGTTTTTTCCTATGAAAATGTTTTCCAGTCATGTGCCTGTATATCATTGTTCTACCTCATGTAGCTTTCCAATGGAAGAAAGATTACAAAAATTCCGTCCTACCCGGAAAATGCAAAATCGCAGTCATGAACAGCGGACGGCTATATCGGATGTTTATATGAAGAACACATTTTTGGGCCAGCGAAATCATGTCTTTTTATTTCGGCCGTCAAATTTTTCGATTTGGATGGGTCACGGGAGGTCACGAGGTCATTATTTCGCGAGGTCAACTCTAAGATATATTGATGTTATTTCTAGAATGTTTAAGTTTATCCTTTTTCTTCTGAAGTATATATCATTTGTCACCCTTTCTGCTTTTTATCGGTGAGATATCCATCGTCAAACCAACCCATGTTGTTTGGCCTTAATATAATGCCGGAGGTTATAGCCCAAAAACCGTTGGTCGAATCGGGCTTAAATTTGTACAGCCGCATTCAGAGCCAAAGATTAACATGTGAGCAAATTTTGGTCTTGGCCGATCTTTGGTATCGGCCGATCTGTCGTGGAACGCACCTTCTGTTGGTCGATGCGCCCTGAAACCCAATGAACTATCTTGCTTGATAGTTTGATGGCGATGATGATGTCAGTATTGTAGCAACAGCACAGCAACTGGTACAGGTAGCAGTGTCCTGCTACCTTTACCAGTTGCCAGTGCTGTTGCCAGAAGCCATGGGCGTTTTTAAAGTCCAAATTCTGACTGATAACCGGGACTATAGCTTGCTAATATAGTAAAAGTGGTACTCAATGATGTCAAAAAAGGGTGATGCGGAAACAATTGCCATTAGGTGTGCACCTCCAGTAAAATTTATGAATTTCGGGACACTGGTTGGCCATGTGTGTGATACCGTGCACGAATATCTTGAGTGATGCATATGCTCTTGCTTATTTTATGGTGACATTTGAACTGCAGAAGACCACGACTTGTCAGTTTATCTGAAAACCCGAAGGCAATCCTCTCCCCAGCGCTCTATCGTGTGTGGCGGTGTTGCCTGACATGTTCTGGCCTGCACCGATACCATCTTGCGTCTCCGGTGCACTGCCCTGCTCTTGAGTGTTCCTCGAACCCCGACAGTGTGGGTTAAATAGTTAATGCGCATGCCTGGGTCCGAACACACTGGCGACAGTGACAGCAGCTGTCTGGCGACTGACGACCCAGCTGGAACTGTGGCGGCAGCGGGGTGGCGATGGTACCGGAACTGTGGCGGCAGCGGCGTGGCGATGGTACCGGAACTGTGGCGGCAGGCGGGGTGGCGATGGCACCGGAACTGTGGTGGTACCGGGGATGGACCGGAACTGTGTCGGCAGCGGCGTGGCGATGGTACCGGAACTGTGGCGGCAGCGGCGTGGCGATGGTACCGGAACTGTGGCGGCAGCGGGGTGGCGATGGCACCGGAACTGTGGCGGCAGCGGGGTGGCGATGGTACCGGAACTGTGGCGGCAGCCGCGTGGCGATGGTACCGGAACTGTGGCTATGGTACCGGAACTGTGGCTATGGTACCGGAACTGTGGCGGCAGCCGCGTGGCGATGGTACCGGAACTGTGGCGGCGTGGCGATGGCACCGGAACTGTGGCGGCAGCGGCGTGGCAGATGGCACCGGAACTGTGGCGGCAGCTGGCTGGCGGGTGCCGGAACTGTGGCGGCAGCGGGGTGGCGATGGCACCGGAACTGTGGCGGCAGCGGGGTGGCGATGGTACCGGAACTGTGGCGGCAGCGGCGTGGCGATGGCACCGGAACTGTGGCGGCAGCGGGGTGGCGATGGCACCGGAACTGTGGCGGCAGCGGCGTGGCGATGGCACCGGAACTGTGCGGAGCGGAAGTGGCGATGGCACCTGGCGGCAGCTGGCGGTGGCTGGCGATGGTACCGGAACTGTGGCTGGCGGGATGGTACCGGAACTGTGGCGGCAGCCGCGTGGCGATGGCACCGGAACTGTGGTGGCAGCGGCGTGGCGATGGTACCGGAACTGTGGCGGCAGCGGGGTGGCGATGGCACCGGAACTGTGGCGGCAGCGGCGTGGCGATGGCACCGGAACTGTGGTGGCAGCGGCGTGGCGATGGTACCGGAACTGTGGCGGCAGCCGCGTGGCGATGGTACCGGAACTGTGGCGGCAGCGGCGTGGCAATGGCACCGGAACTGTGGCGGCAGCCGCGTGGCGATGGTACCGGAACTGTGGCGGCAGCGGCGTGGCGATGGTACCGGAACTGTGGCGGCAGCCGCGTGGCGATGGCACCGGAACTGTGGCGGCAGCGGGGTGGCGATGGCACCGGAACTGCGGCGGCAGCGGCGTGCCACAGATGCCCGAATTGTAGCGGCGAGCCGGGCGCCGCTGTGAGTCATTTTCCCAGTGCACTGCTGATGCGCTTGCTAAACTCGCCAGCCGTGCGTGGCTGCGGCCGCATTTGCCGGCGTGGCGAGGCTCTTGACGACACAAGTGGCTGGGATCGGGTCGCTGATAATTGCCGGGAGAGTCGGCGGCGTCCGTAGCCGCTGTTCCCCGAGGCCAGTGCAGTGCCGCGTCGCTGCGGCCGGTGTGTCCGTGACGCTGACGTGACGTCAGGGTGTGACGCTGACGTGACATCAGGGTGTGACGCTGACGTGACGTCAGGGTGCGACGCTGACGTGACGTCAGGGTGTGACGCTGACGTGACGTCAGGGTGTGACGCTGACGTGACGTCAGGGTGTGACGCTGACGTGACGTCAGGGTGTGACGCTGACGTGACATCAGGGTGTGACGCTGACGTGACGTCAGGGTGTACGCTGACGTGACGTCAGGGTGTGACGCTGACGCGACAGGGCACTCACGATGTGACGCCGTCTCTGCCGCAGACGCCGTGAGCAAGTGTCCGTTCATGCACGATAAGAAGACGGCCGACCTCGTCAGGGAGTCGAGCACCGACGTTCGGGACGACGTCATTTCGGTGACGGAGCGTGAGTGTGTTCACTGTTCGGCTTAGCCCTGCGCCTCGGCTGGTCCGGGGGGTGGTCGGAGCGGTTGCCCCCTGTTTCCCGTCGAATGTGATGGGTTCACTCTCGGGTGGCTAGAGTGGTCGAAGCGGCTGTCCCCTGTTTCCCATAGAATGTGATGGGTTAACTCTCGG
>JAOTOM010003449.1:0-127500 GCA_034440615.1 Ashinkailepas kermadecensis
TCTCTCTTTCTCTTTCTCTCTTCTCTCTTTCTTCTCTTTCTCTCTTTCTCTCTTTCTCTCTTTCTCTTTCTCTCTTTCTCTCTCTCTCTCTCTCTCTTTCTCTCTGTCTCCGTCTCTGTCTCTGTCTCTGTCTCTGTCTCCGTCTCTGTCTCTGTCTCTGTCTCTGTCTCTGTCTCTGTCTCTGTCTCCGTCTCCGTCTCCGTCTCCGTCTCCGTCTCCGTCTCCGTCTCTATCTCTCTCTCTCTCTCTCTCTCTCTCTCTCTCTCTCTCTCTCTCTCTCTCTCTCTCTTTCTCTCTCTCTCTCTCTCTCTCTCTCGCCTCTCTCTCTCTCACGCCATGGACACCGACCTGCTCTAGAATAATGAATAATTACAGTTGGATTTATCTGCCAGTGTCATTTGGTTAGACTGCATCGTATGGCAACAACAACCATTTCAGGCTGTAGAAGTTTCACCTGCGAACGACTTTCTGATACGATTATAATACAGCCTGACATTATACCTGAAAGCAGACAGATGTGTAAAAAAGGTTTTTCTGTCCCCTCTGCTTATGGGGTAAACCTTCTGGCACGTTGATAGCTAGTCAGACCTCGACGTTTGCGATATTTAAAACCCCAGTTATAAATTCAATGGTTCGAATCCTTCATCTCCGAGCTCTCATCTCACATCTCTTGACACGCACTTCCAAAGCCAGCACTTCTATATTGTGCAAATTAGTCAACAGATAAATGGCCACGAAGATCAGACATTAATGCGCTGCGTGATATAGCGTTAACAATGTAGCTTCATTTTTGATAGACAGGTGCAACAGTTTCTATCAGAGAACTACATCTCGACAGATGTAGTGACTCTCAGGCAGAGTCCGACGTACCTCTGTGGGGCCAGGGCTGGCTAGGCGGCGGCGAGCCGTCTGAGGGGCGACCGCCCCCGACGACCGTTCGTCCAAGATAGCCCGAGAATGACTGAGGTCCCTTGCGGCGCGTTCGAGGTAACTCACAGTACATCACTATCACGTGATCAAAGTCACCTGACTGACTGCATGGCCAGGACGTCGGCCCCGAGAACAAAGGCTCACTCTGAACTCCATGCACCGTACTGCAGTGGTCGCGACATCGCTCTGAGATATCAGAAACCGACTCTGATCTCAGCACAACGGTCCCTCCGTGGGAAACGGTGCTGTGTGTGCACATCGGCAGCCTCGCTCGGTCTGGCGTCGCACACGTGGGCTGTATCAGCATTTCACCGGACGCTGGTGAACCACAACAATCGGCTGACTGGCAGAGGCTCGGTACTGCAGCCTCTAATCTAGCGACTCGGCGCCTGACACACCAGCGACACACGACGTTCAATTCGCCGCATGACAGCTGGCATAGACATCATAGACACGCCTGTCCATAGGGTTCCCACAATATAATCACTTGTCCTGCATCGCCCACTGACGATCACATCACCCACTGGCAACGGCGGCGCGGCGCGCGCCGGGGAGGGGACTGAATGGCTGGGATTTAGATGCCCCAAAACCTAACTTTGTTACAACACAGCGCAGGTCCAAAATCGCGAATTGAATTCACAGATCAATTCTGGGATCCACTAGACAGATCACCGCCATAACACAATCACACGATGTGTCAATACCTAAAGTCCTACGAGTGTCATTCGATGCACATCCTAAATTAATACAATTAAAGCCAATCCAAAGTTAAAGTTCCGCCGAAGATCGGAGATGAAGAACTTATCGCATTGAATTAATTCTCTTCGGATTTTAAATGATCCCCAACGCCGAGGTATCATATTTTCACTACAACTGGTGATCCGTGACCCAGGATGTGATTTTTGCAACTATGTGTTCATGACCTGAGATGGAAGCTTTGCCTGAAATTGCCAATAATTCAGGATTGAATCTAATCATGGTGCGTGAGTCAGAAACAGGAGGCCATCGTCAGAGAGGAGCAACTGCTGTCACCAGCCACCTGCTGTACCAGAGGAAGCCAGAGGCTTCAATGAAAATTCACAACTGCAGCCGTATTCACATCTGAAGCCAGTAAAACAGTGAGTCCGGGCATTCCCGAAATCCTGCCAAAACACCTGTATGAATTTTGGCCACTACTAGAACAGTGTTGTATAATTTTATAATATAATTTTAGGTCTACTGTTTGTTGTATGCGATACTTGTAAATTATTGCGTGGATCTGATACCAAAGGAAATTATGGTGTGGACTCCTATACCAAAGTAAATTATTTTGTGGACTCTGATATGAAATTGAAACATATAATTAGTGAAGCCTGATATTCGTGAGTGAATAATTTTTGAAAATTACTACTTGATTAAATCAGTTGAAACGACAGCCAACATTATTATTTAAATACGGCTCGAGATACGAGCTTATGGTTTTAGGAAAATATCTAAACTATTCTTGAGTCTGTTATGATTAATTTTGTGAGAGGCTCAAATAATTGAAATGAAAATTATATGAGCCTAGAGTAATGAAACATTACTGAAATGAACCTTACATTCAACTGTAGTATTATACGGAACTCCAATGTACTTTACAAATAGATGGTACC
Organism: Ashinkailepas kermadecensis; assembly: GCA_034440615.1. NCBI lineage: Eukaryota > Metazoa > Arthropoda > Thecostraca > Neolepadidae > Ashinkailepas > Ashinkailepas kermadecensis. The sequence goes on from JAOTOM010003449.1 coordinate 2,565, forward strand.
TACTTAGAAAAATAATTTAATGATAGGAATAGCTGATAATTAAATAGGACAGTCATATAAAAATATTTTGGGACTTGTATAATTCGCCTTTAAGGGAATTTAATGTTACAGAATTGATTTAGCTTTCGGAGATTATTTATTTGAAGTATTTTTATTTGAGGAAAATGGAATAATTGCCAAGCAAGGGCATAATTATTTTATTTGGTTGACACTTGTAACCAAATGAAAGAAAATTATTGGGAACATGTATGTTTGTGTGTATGTATGTTGGATACGGTGCAAAATGGTTTGAATTACTTGAGCGCTAAGAGGTTGGTGGACTAGTATGTCACAGCCTATACGGATTCGGTGCAATAATGGTTAAGTAACCTGAGCATCAAGAAGTTACTTGGCTGGTAGGCCACTTAGCTTGGGTTAAGCCGTTTGCTTGAGCTCCTGAGATAGCTCTGACTGAAGCTTGATAGCCTCTCAGTGCTGTCGAGACTTAGAGGGTCCAATGACAGAGCAACGATTCATGCTGATCCCTGTTGTCTAGTGAGACACGCGTATGTTTGTGGAGAATGTTTGGTAGAAATCGTTCCCATTGCTCAAATCTTTGCATCTTTAGCTGAACCTTTACTGTCCAGGTCATATAGTGAGTTTTGTTTGGAGAGTACATTTTGCCTAGCTAACAGTGCCAACCTACAGTGACGCCACCTATACAGAAACTCCGGAGCGCGGATAGCGCCATCTATGGTGACAGTTACAGACGCCAATGGCGCCGCCTGACAGAAAAAAAAATTGGTAGGTCATATGTGGTGCCACCTATCGGGACTTAGGAAAAACTTGACGCAAGTGGCGACACCTATATCAAACAGAGACACAACGTGGATAGTGCCACCTATATGAAGGCTAGTCTGGATTGAGAGATATAGCTTGTTAAGAGTTGTATTAATTTTTGGCTAGTGGCTAAAATGAATACTTAATCCTGGGAATCCGCCCCTGCGAACCGAGTCTTGTCTCCGACCTTCACAGCAAGTTAACCATTCCTACCTTTACACCCGGTGAAGAGAACATCAGCTGACTTCATCTGATCAACAGGTGATAGTGCCTGACTAACTTGAGTCAGAGCAGTTCAAATCGTCACCACTTATAAATCTGCCACAGATAGCTGACCGCGATCGAGACAGGTGCTGTTACAGCACTACCGGCCCTCTCAACGGAGCTGCGCTTCATGGCGACACCTGCTCACGGCTGGCGCCATCCGAGCTGCGCTGCCATGTCACCCTACCAGGCTACCCGCGCCTAACCGACTGGCGCTCTCGAGAACTTGAGCGGCATATGCTTGAGTGTGTCCGTGAGGAACACACAGGTGGGCAGGCCGACGCCTCGCCTTCCCTGCCACACTGTTGGTAGAATCTTCAGTGAACAACGAACGCTATGGTGATTCAGCACTTCTTCATCTTCGATCTTCGGCGGAACTTGTGCCAGTGGTGATGTGCACTGGCAACGCGCCGCCGTTGCCAGTGGTGATGTGATCGTCAGTGGGCGATGTAGGACAAGTGATTATATTGTGGGAACCCGATGGACAGGCGTGTCTATGCTGTCTATGCCAGCTGTCATGCGGCGAATTTAACGTCGTGTGTCGCTAGTGTGTCAGCCTGTCAGGCGCCGTGTCGCCAGACCAGAAGCTGCAGTACCGAGCCTCTGCCAGTCAGCCGATTGTTGTGGTTCGCCAGCGTCCGGTGAAATGCTGATACAGCCCACGTGTGCGACGCCAGACCGAGCGAGGCTGCCGATGTGCACACACAGCACCGTTTCCCACGGAGGGACCGTTGTGCTGAGATCAGAGTCTGTCTCTGATATCTCAGAGTGATGTCGCGCCTGTCTGCAGTACAGTGCACGGGGTTCAGAGGGAGCCATTGTGCTCTCTAGACGCCAGTTCAGAGCGAGCCTTTGTTCGGGCCGACGCCCTGGCAATGCGCAGTCAGTCAGTCAGGTGACTTTGATCACGTGATAGTGATGTAGTGTGAGTTACCTCGAACGCGCCGCAAGGGCCCTCAGTCATTCTCTGGCTATCTTGGACGAACGGTCGTCGGGGGCGGTCGCCCCTCAGGCGGCTCGCCGCCGCCTAGCCAGCCCTGGCCCCACAGAGGTACGTCGGACTCTGCCTGAGAGTCACTACATCTGTCGAGATGTAGTTCTCTGATAGAAACTGTTGCACCTTTCTATAAAAAATGAAGCTACATTGTTAACGCTATATCACGCAGCGCATTAATGTCTGATCTTCGTGGCCATTTATCTGTTGACTAATTTGCACAATATAGAAGTGCTGGCTTTGGAAGTGCGTGTCAAGAGATGTGAGATGAGAGCTCGGAGATGAAGGATTCGAACCATTGAATTTATAACTGGGGTTTTTAAATATCGCAAACGTCGAGGTCTGACTAGCTATCAACGTGCCAGAAGGTTTACCCCATAAGCAGAGGGGACAGAAAAACCTTTTTTACAATATTTGATTTGATACCAGCGGCTAACACTGACTTATTTGCCGAGACTGACGCAGATCTTGGAACGACTGATGTCATCAAAATGGACATTGACACTGGAGACAACCCGCCGATCCGACAAGCTCCTTACAAAACCCCATTCTCTCAGCGAAAATACGTAGAGGAACAAATTAAAGTAATGTTAGACGCTGGTATCATTGAGGACTCAGACAGTCCTTGGGCCGCCCCGATCGTAATCGTTCGCAAAAAGGATGGTGGTAACAGATTCGCGATTGACTTCAGAAAGCTCAACAAGGTGACCAAGAAAAATAGCTACCCACTCCCGCTAATTGAGGACATTCTTGCCTCTCTGGGAGGTGCGAACTTCTTTTCGTCTTTGGACCTGAAAGCTGGATATTGGCAGATCCCGATGTCCGAGGAGAGTATTCCAAAAACAGCCTTCACATGTTTTATGGGACTTTGGAACTTTCGCAAAATGCCATTCGGAATTTGCAATGCACCCTCCAAGTTCGCAGAATTGATGAACAAAGTGCTGTCCGGAATTCAAAATCAGTTTGCAACCGCCTACATCGATGATATAATCGTCTACTCCGAAATATTTGACGAACATTTGGCCCATCTGGAAGAAGTTTTTCGCAGACTGCGAAAAGCGAAATTGAAACTAAAACTGTCGAAATGTGACTTTTTGAAGGAAAGAGTACAGTACTTGGAACACCTAGTGTCAGCCTCTGGCATCAAGCCAAACCCCGAGAAAGTGGAAGCGATTCAACATATGGCAGCCCCGACCAATGTCAAGGGAGTCCGCTCATTCATCGGTATGTGTTCATACTACCGTCGCTTCATTCCCAGCTTCAGCAAAATCTCCACGCCACTTATAAACCTCACCAAAAAACATGCCCGATTTGATTGGACAGACGAGTGTGAGATTGCTTTTGAAACACTGAAACAAAAATTAGCTACCGCACCCGTGCTGGCATATCCCGACATCACGAAAGAGTACAAATTATACACGGATGCCTCCCAGGAAGCAGTTGGAGCCGTGTTAGTGCAGGAACACGGAGAAGGTGAAAGAGTGGTACAGTACCTGTCGAAACAGTTAAATGAGACACAACGGAAGTGGCCCGTGGTACAGAAAGAGGCCTATGCCTGCGTGTGGAGTGTGCAAAAATTACGCCAATATTTGCTTGGATCGAAATTCACCATTCTGACCGATCACCGTCCACTTACTTTTTTGAACCTGTCCGAAATGAAAAATCCCATGTTGCAGAGATGGGCGATCATGCTTTCAGAGCACGACTGTGAAATCATATACATTAAAGGAAGCAAAAATATCGTGGCTGACCACCTCAGTCGAATGCACGAAACTGACCAAGACGTGAACGTCATAGATTCAGGCTATGTTCCTATGGGTGATCTCCGTCACACTGAGTTCAGAAAACCAGAGGAAGACATGAGCAGAGAAGTAAAATGTAAGGAAGTACTAGTGAAATGGGAGAATATAGCGGAACTGCAGAGTGCCGATGAGGAAATAGCAAATATTCGGAAAATCATGAATGACAAAAATCACTCAGATTATCGGGACATCGTTTTGCGTTACATGCAATTGGACAAACTGATCTACAAAATTAGCGATGGACCTCGCTGTGGACCATTTCCAGGCTTACAACTATGCGTGCCAAAATCCCTGAGACAGGAAGTATTGAAGGAGATGCACGATGGTTTCTTTGCAGGACACATGGGACTCACCAAAACATACGAAAAGCTTAAATTCAGGTATTATTGGAACGGAATGTGGAGAGACACAGTGGCCTACCTCAAAGCTTGCGTGCCTTGCACAGGACGCAAAGCCAAAGCAGCCCCAGCTCCGATGCAGGAGATGCCAGTACCTCACTATCCCTTTGAAATGATTGCGATTGACACGTGTGGACCTTACCCAGAAAAGTATCTAGAGAAAACGTCAAAGGTAGATGGTGCTGTCCCTGAACGAGTGCAGCCTTTTAGGTCAGCCAAACGGGCCGAGGTCGGCCCTGACTACAGTCCCTGTGAGGATTGGCCCATAGATGTATGCAGCCCACAGAGAACAAAGGATGATGAAACCGCTGAGTTGACAGAGCCCGTGCCTGGCTCGGTGCAGCCATCGCCGGTCGAGTCTGACCGGCCAGAGAGATCACCTCTCACCCCGTCAGCAGATGTAGCTGGGCCCCCACCGGTATCGAGTGACACTGAGACAGACATTCCACTGTCTGAACCAGTCCAGACAAACAAAAGGCCGTTGCCGTCGACCAGTGAGTCAGACGACGACGCCCAATTTTCGGAACCAGCGGAACGAAACAAAAGACCACTCCCCTCTTCGAGCGATTCAGAAGACAATTTACCCCTTTCAGAATTAGCAGAGCGCTTAAAACGACCCTTACCTGTGTCCAGTGATTCAGACCCTGAAACTTCACAGTCGCAATTGGCGAAACGTCCGAAACCTCCAATTAGCGAATCGGAAGATGAAATTCCGCTTTCAGAATTAGCAAAACGCTTGCAGGACTTGACTGAAAGCCCAGTGAGGCCAGTCCCTGAAAAACGACTTTTGTTGGAATCATCTGACGACGATCGTCCTCCATGCAAACTTCAAATTCACGACGACTCCGCTACTTCCACTGATTACGAGGCTGATGTCGCCCGAGTCGACGTCACGCCTAATAATGCTAACGCCTTTCCAAGCTTTGTGGAGATGCAAAATGAATCAATGATGAAGCAGTTCCAATTACAAATGATGATGTTTAAATCGATGCTTACGTAACGGCTCTAGTAGATATGTCGTCGAAGTGTACTCGTGAGTCGCTTCATGTGAACATACTGTATTGTTGACGCAGTGGCGCCACCAACGGTGACGAGTAACGCCACCTACCGGCCTGATTGCCGAGGTGATGGACGTGGTGCGTGTAGCACCTTGTGATGGAACCCCATATGGACGTAATGATGTTGGTGTGACGTTGTGACGTCACCTATCCTGATGTCTCGTGTGACATATTGTCAACTGTAAGTAACATGCATTTGTGGTCAAAACCCAACCCCAGACCTATGCTTCCGCATCTTTGAACCGAGATTTGTACCTGGAACCCACAATGCAATCCAAACCATCCAACCCTTCCCGCTCGGTGAAGACATCATCATCATCCGTCCTGGACCTGGACCTAAGCCAGCATCAGCACGACTTGACACTCGGGCGTGACGAGTCCGTCACGCCAGTTCCCGCAGGACCGTCGACCGTGTACCCGCCGTCTCACGCCGACACCGCAGCTGACAGCACGGACCTGAGCTGACGACCGGACGTGACGAGACAGTCACGCCGGCTGCCACAGGACACCACAGGTGGACCACCTGCGGCCACCTCCCGCAGAGACACACAGGATGTGTCTGCAACACGACCCACCAGCGGTCGTTGTACCCGGCCAGTTCGACGACTGGGCCGTTGGCACGGCGCCAGTGAGCGCCGCCGAGGAACCGGGCCCCGCTGCAACCTGAGCGCCCCGCTGCGGATGCGAGCGTCGCCGTTGCGGGCGCTGATCAGCGCCTCCACGGAGCGGGCGCTGACGAGTGCCACCACGGAGCGGTGCTGACGAGCACCGTCCCCGAGCACCGCCACTGCCGGTGCAGTGGGCGGTCATATGAGTGACTCAGCCGAGCTAGCGCGTGGTAGACCGGAAGCTACCGCGGTGATTGGATGAATCACCGTCTGCTCTCTCAGTTCGACATGATTGAACGCGACATAATCTTCCATAAGTGTATGGAGAGACGTCGCAGTTGACAGGGTTGTGTCCCTGACCAGTGACTCAGAGTGATACAGTGACATGCGGTAACTACCGCATGGCCGTCAGTGAACGCGGCATACCGTCTGAGATGGCAAGGTCGGCCATGCTCAGACATCCCCTTCCCGAACCGGACTGAACTTATACCAGTGCGCGCGCGACAGTGATCGCCAAAATGTTTACGAAAAAAATTGTATTTGTGTTTAGCTATTAGGAACATTGTTTATTTACTACCATGGATCAGAGAGCGGGTAACCCTTACAAACCTCCTAGACTAACCCACGTAGAACTGTATGTCATCTGACATGTATTAAATTGTTGTCGTATCGTAATTGTCTGTTGATTCGTATGTGATTGTAGAAGGCCGTGATATGTCTGAGTGGAAGTTCAGGATCAATCTGGGAAATGATCCGACCTTCGAACCTCTAGCTGTGTTGTAAGAGAGTTAGTTTTTGAGCGTCTTGATCCCGTAAATTCAGCCCCAACCCATTTTGTTCATGGCGAGACCAGTACCCGGCTCCGAGACTGTCGTCCGCCGGTCTGGGTGTCGACGTAAGCAGCCACCGCCCCAGCGAGGTCGCCGTACATTGGACATTGCACCTCCCCTCCCTCTGTCCGGCTAACACCCCGCCAGCGAGGCGCCAGCCACGTGACCTCTAAACGACCGACGCGCCACGCCGCCGTCGTTAATGCTAGATGTAACTGTGTTCACATAAAGTTATACGTTTGGCTGTCCCGTAACCGTAATTGATATAATCCCGTAAGCCTTGCGATTGTAAAAGTGTACCGTAAACGTAACGCATCGTCGCCGCCACTAGAAATAGACTATTTCCCCTTCTAGAAGGCCGTCGACATAGATATGACGTCATGGTGTGCTTCTGCGGCCCTTGACCAATCCGCGATCGGAGGTCTTCCGGAGTCACCAGCGCCAGCGATAACCCCGGCAGTCGGTTTTCAATACTCAGAGCGATCGGACCGCTGCTCCGTGCGCGCGGGCTACCCAACTAAATTCGACTTCTAAATTCATAGGAAAGGCAGTATCACTGCTTACCTTCCAAGGAGAACGTACTGTACGGTGGCTGTAGTTCTCGTGTGATCGTGGAGTGCTGCAGTGCAATACAGGGCAGCAAAAGGTACTGGTACTTTCGTGACTGGAGTTATCGCGAACAAGAGGTTGCTAGACTTTCGCGTGCCAATAAGGACTTTCCTACAGATGCATACCTGAGCTATGACGAAGTCAGGTGGTGGCCATCAACGTGCTAATAAAGCAAGGCCTTGGCACCTGTCACCGCATTGCTCATTTCTTGGGAATTTCGACGGGGAACGGATATACTAATTGACGGCATATATGAATCAAGGCCAGCTTTCATGGTGGAGTCATCTATGCTAGGTAGCTGAAGCAAAGGGAATGCTTTCATAGTAATTATAATGTAGACAAGCGTGGCTCTCCCTGCTGTTTCAGGACGCGTGAAGTCATTAACGTTTTTATGCAGTAACTGTTACACAAGATGTTTGGCGAGAGGCTGATCCAGGATAAGGAAATATGTTGGCTACCGCATTTTTGTGTACCCGTCGTGGCTCATAAAATTAGTTTTTTTCTTTTGTACAGCAACATTCGGTATAACATTAATAATATACTCCATATTTCTGAAGAAAAATGAGTTGAATACAAAGCGACTTTTTGCCGACCAGAGGTGTCGCCCACAATTTCGATTACCCTGGTCATGCATTATTATTGTTATTATTACTCTTAATGTGGAGTAGCTTGCCGGTGATTGGACTCGAATACGAGCCTGATTCTATGAGCTGTAGTAAAACGAACAGTGAAATTACTTCCCCTTCTTACCCCTGCATCCTCTATTTATAGACTTACAAAGTTTTATTGTGGTAGACATACAGTTAATGACACAAGCTTTCAAAACATTTTGAATTGGTCCATTGGTTTTCGAGATCTCATCGGAGCAGAATCAAAGTCTTTTTTTGGATGCCCTACGCAATAATTGGGGTCATATCCATACAAACCCAACCGGCCCATAACATCCCATTCCCTCATATTTTGATTAAACTATGTCCAACTGGTTATCTTAGTCTTTGTAGAGATATTAAAAGTTAAGTTGATCTTCAAGATCCAGGAACGACTCAATGTTATAAAAAGTGTAAAGCTATTTTGTGACGTTTCGGCCATAGGCCATTGTCAAACCGTGACAATGACCATTGTCTGGCAATGGCCCATGGCCGAAACGTCACAATATAGCTTTATAATTTGCATAACATTGAGTCGTTCCTGGATCTTTAAGATCAACTTGACTTTTAATATCTCTCCAATGATTGACCACCAGGAAATACGGGCCTTTATTAACACGCGCACTGGAGGGGGGGGGCGAAATCCGCCCACCCCTCCGGTTTTTCGCAAATAACTGCAGATTTTACCGGTCGATATACGCGATTTTCGGTGTACCTGCTTAGAAATGAACGGCGCGTCGTTTAAAGCAAGAAAAATTGAAATCGCCCGAAAATTTTTCAAGTTAGGGGCCGCTAAAGTCAAAAAGTGTTATAGCGCCAGACCACAAAAATCGGCGCAGATGCGCTCCCAGTATACTGACAAAAGGGAAGTGTTCTAGGCAACACTAGGGACTTGTTTGATGCATATTGATATGCTGTATAGTTTCAAGGTCATGTTAGGTCACTAAGGTCAAGTCAGGTCAAGTTCATGACAGGTTAATGGAACCAAACTTGATCAACTGGAATGTTGCCATAAATGCACTACTGGTTGTCATTTGTACTGTTTATCATTGCGTTTCCATACTTTATTCATGTACTTCACTCCCTTCTTCACGAAGCCGATTGCTCCGAGCTGCCCGACGGAGCAGTCGGGCGGGCGGCCGGTTCCGGTAACTGGAACAGGTAACTGACCTGATAAAGTGGTGCTACGTAGGTGACCTGAGGTCAAATGTTGGGTCTATCATCTGCATTGCATCATTAGTAATGTCCAAAACATCATTCATGCCAATTTTTGAGCATTTAAACACAATCACAGCGATCCATAACGATGACAAGCCAAGCCACGCAAAACCGGAAATTTTTGCCAATCTGACCTCATTTGACCTTGAAGATATTGACCTAAGGTCACGAACATTGCACACAATAGAGATCACTACCGTGCCCATCCACCCTGCGAATTTCGTTCCTCCAGCTTTACTAGGAGCCGAGATCTTAGGGGGGGCGGAATCCGCCCCCCCCCCCCTCCAGTGCGCGTAATTCTCAGAGGCCCTCCAGGGCGCGTGTTAACTATGTAGTTTATCTTAGTCCCTGAACACGATTCTGGATTTTTGCGTCTCTCTCACCAGCGATTTGTCCTGTACGGTGACGAAACATACGACGTCCTGTCACAAACTTATCTTTACAAAGTTGATGGATCTTTGGAACGGGGAAAGTTTTCTTACATCCGAAAGCTTTCACGCGGTACCGAGGTACCATATGTTAACCCTCGCCCGTATAGGGGGTGCAACCCCCCCTAAGGTTTTTTGTGTATTCCTTCCAAACCGATGAACGGATCGCTCTGAGATTTTGAGTACCCCCTGGGGCAACCTTCTGACGACTTTTGGTGAAATTTTTTTTTGGAGGGCATGTCAGGTCACAGAGTTGTGAGGTCATAAAAGGGAGCACCTCCGAGCAGTTTTCAACAAATACGTGATTATCGCACCTAAGCATGACATTGTTGCCTACATCGACTGGTATTATGTGTTTTGCAATGCAATTTTGCAATGCCCAGATGGGTTCCCATTGGAAAAATAATGTTCCAAAAATCGGTGACCTCGGTTGACCTCGTTTGACCTTCCGACCTTTTTTAGCTGACCTACGGTAATTTTTCGTGCTGAATTCGAATTCAGCGTCCATTTTTACCCTGGGGAACTCTAAACTTCGAAATTGGAACCACTCTTAAAAAAGTTGGATATTTGCAGTCACGGCTTTGACCTCATTTGGTGCATGACATATTGGTCCGATCACATCGTGTCACATGTCGTCATGTTCGCAAGGTCCCAATAAACATGTTTCCGGCCATGTCGTGCATATTTAGACAGTAGTTTCGATATAACTGACGATTTTCTTCGGAAAATAGAAGAAAAAAAATCAATTTTAGTCGTTTGATCTGACCTAGAAGGTCAACCATTGATCTTAGAAGGTCATACTGAATTCCAATCGCGAGTTCTCGGCCGAATCTATAACTTTTGTATTTGGTTCGTTTTCGTAACATGCACGGTTTCGAATCGCCAGGGGGGGGGGTCGTACCAACCCCCCCCCCCCTATACGGCCGAAGGTGGTAAAATGCCGAAAACTGGCGAGGGTTAAGATACATGTTCCAATATATTTTTCAACATTTCGAAAACAAATTTGTACCAAATAGCAAGTACAATTACGTGTTGTGCATGACACCCCCTGTTTATTTTCTATAAACATCGATTTTCAAATTGTTCGCAAATTGCGCCAATCGCCCTATAAATCCCGTTGGGCCCCTGAAAATCGCGCTGGGGACCCGAAGAAAATAGTGCCGTGGTTCTTGAAAATCACGACGTGGACCCCAAAGGTGGGACCAGGGCCCCCTAATAAGTACGTTAAGCCTGGGGATACCAGAGGTGCGTGCCCTGGTCCCTGACAAAACACTCCAGGGTCTCGACGGGTCGCACCGGTGTCCCAAAAGTCTCATCACTTCCTACCCCACCCCCACCCCCCCAAAAAAGATGAAGCCGGGACAACAGCAAGAAAAAATACACTCCGGACATGGGAAATCACTCTGGTCTAGCAACAATTTCTCCGAAGGCCCAACAAAAACGTGTCGATACCACTAAAAGTCGCGCTAGGATCCAAACAGATGATGACGGGGCGATACAAACAATTGCACTTAGACCCAAACGAGTCGCGTCCCTGCCCTTGAAATTCACGCTGGTGGCCCCAAAAAAAGTTATATTCTCAATTCTTACCCGGAATGTCACTTTGCGGCTACATAAAGTGCGTCAAAGACTCAAAAATTTGCGCCGGGCCGTCAGAGAAGTGGTAACATCCGTCACCACTTCTCTGACTCGCTCGCGTACCAGCCACCTAGGGCACCGCGGGATTTAGAAGAGGTTCTTAGAGACCTGAAATGTGAGATTCTCATGGCGATTGAAAGACAACCAACGACGACCAGTAACGTTACTCCGGCACAAAAGCAGGGGATTGTGGAGCTAAAAAATAACAGTGTCATTATAATCAAGCCGTCCGATTAATGTAAGGGCTTGGTGATAATGGACAAATCAGAATACCTTATGAAAACGAAAGCTATCACGGATTAATACATACCGATACCCTCTCGGCCGAACCCAAGCAAAATCCTCGAGAAGACTACCAGTGATCTCATCAAGCAGACTCCTGGACCGAAACTTCCCGAAAATCTGACTTGTGCACTCGTTCCTCATTTCAGTCGTACAGCAGAGCTCTATGGCCTTCCAAAAATTATAAGCCTGACACCCCGCTACTTCCTATCGTGTCAGCTTGTGGTGACCCGTTAGAGAATCTATCCTGGTTCACATGTCAGATTCTGAACCAAGTATTGGTATTGATTCCAGCACACCTTCCTAACACGGAGTCCTACTTGAACAAAGTGAAATAAAAACTTCCTCGCTTTCCCGGCAGGAGCTATCCCTTTCACAATGGACGTGCGGAACCTTTATGGTAATATGCCGATAAAGGAAGGTATAGCTGCGGTCATGGAAATAATCACTGAAAATTCGAGTAGTGTTAACACCTTTGGGCTGACGTTAGAAGACTGTGCCAAAGTATTGCACCATATTTTTCGTAGCAATGTAATACGCTTTTGGGATGCACTTTTCAAACAGGTTAAGGGCGTAGCGATGGAGAACAGGTGTGCCCCAGCACTCGCTATAGCCTTTTAAGCATGCCCTTGAGTCCAATATCCTAAATGACATCATGTTTGAACCAGCAATTTATCTGAGGTGCATTGACATCTTTGGAATTTGGACCCATGGACCCTTCTCGAATTTTACACTAGCATCAATGCCACTCATCCGGACATCTCGTTTACCATAGAGCACACGTTCGCTTCAAATTCCATTCCATTTTTGGACACCCTGTTCACAGTCGGCGCGGATGGGTCATACACCACTGAGCTGTAAATAAAGCATATGGCGGCACCTGTCATCCTGCACTACAACTCAGCACATCCCATTACTACGAAAACCTTAGTGCTCCATGCACAAATAAGGAGAGCTACCCGTATTTCCTCAGACGAAGCCACGTGTAGACGGAGTCTACAGAAAATGCGCGACCTCTTCCCGGCCAATGGGTACACGCCTGGGAAGGTGTTGCTGGCCATTGACCAGGGAATCGCCCAGTTCAGGCGTCAGGGGAAAATGAACTATGTCCAACACCACCGTGCCAGAAACAAAAAGGAATCAAACCCTTGACTACACCTGGATCCGATTACCTTTCATCACCGACAAACTTTGCCGGAGTGTAAACCAAATTTTACGCTCATCAAAACTAAACAAAATTATAATCGCGTGGTACAGCGGACCGTCACTGAAATCTAACCTGGTAAGATCAGCCCTCAATATCCGCACTTACCCTTCAGGTAAAAAAAAATCACGCATGTGGCAATAGCCTGAAAGGAAGATGCCAAGTGAGAAATGCAGTTTATAAGGTGACGTGCACGACTCGTCCGTCCGCGCTCTATGTTGGGGAAACGATACGCCCAGTAAGGGAAATCTTTAATGAGCATTTCGAAGATGCACGTCTCCAGCGCCCCTTCACTCCCCTAGGCGAACACATGGCCGAACATCACTTCAACATGAACCATCTAGAAACCAATAAAAATTTCAAGTTAGATATCCTAGGCATAGCGAAAGACGGCGCGAACTTAAAAAAATCTTAGAATCCCTTTTTATTCGTGAGCTGAAACCAAGTATGAATTCCCACCAATCGTCATGGTATCGTAGGTTATCAGTTTTATCGATGTTTTGCGTATGGCTGAAAAATGTATCGCATACGCAGGGTCTTAGAGAACTGCCCTTAGAGAAAGGCCAATTAATTGCATATTGTTGTGTGTAAACGGTATAACCTTGATGTCACAACTCCGTACCCTCTGCCGCCAGATAGACGCGTTCGTGTCGCGACGGCTTTCACCTGCCGTCCATGTCTATGCATGTGTACGTTAGGTTCGTTTTGCTCTGTTTGCTTTTTGGCGTTTGTAAGTGGGTGTGGTCTTTTTTGTATTTGCTTCTTTTCTCGCAGTGCAAGTGGTGAATGGATTTTGTTGAGTTTTTGTGGCCGCAGCAGTTTGAATGTTCGACCTGCTCGACGATCGCAACGAGTGCATTGTTTGACATGCACGATGGCCGAAACGTCACAACATATATTTACGGTTTTTTTTCTAACATTGAGTCGTTCCTGGATCTTGAAGATCAACTTAGCTTTTAATATATCCACAATGATTGACCGGGAAATACCTGCATTTCTGAACTATGTACGTAATATATATGCATATAGGGTAGGAAAGCCAGCATGGCTTACACCAGATGTGATGAAAGCAATTAAGGCTAAGAAAGATGCATTTAGAGTATTTAAGGAAGCTTCAAATATCGTAAATCTAAGGTCGTATCAAAAATCTAGAGATGCTTTGAAGCAGAAAATCAGAGCAGCAAAGCGAGCAAAATAATTGGATTTGGCTAGGAACTGTAATGGGGACAGTAAAAAGTTCTTTAGTTTCTACAAGCTAAGTAAAGTTTCAAGCACAATTGGTCCACTGGAAGTAAATGGGACTGTATTGAGTGAGGATGGTGAGATGGTTGAGGAGCTGAGCAAGCAGTTTAAATCAGTGTTTACAGTGGAGGATGTGACTAATCTGCCAACCATGAACCACAGTTCAGTGACAGGTGATCAGATACACGATGTTGATTTCATTGATAGTGATATTGTTTTCAATTATACCAGAAAAATAAAGCCAAACAAGGCAGCAGGACCTGATGGAATTTATGCTAGGGTATTGCAGGAAGCTGAAAAGGAAGTGGCAATTCCACTTAGTATAATATTTTGTAGATCAGTGTTACAAAATGAAATTCCAACAGATTGGAAAAGGGCAAATGTAGTTCCTATTTTCAAGAAAGGAGAAAGAGGGAAAGTTGAAAACTATAGGCCAGTAAGCCTCACATCCCTAGTCTGCAAGGTACTCGAATCAATTATCAAGGATATAATAGTTAGTTTTCTGGAAGGGAACAGATTGATTCAAGATACTCAACATCGGTTTAGAAAAGGGCGATCGTGTCTCACAAATCTCTTGGACTTTTTGAATTTTGCTACAGAACAATTTGATCGGGGAAATCAGGTTGATGTAGCATATCTTGACTTTAGTAAGGCCTTTGGCAAGGTACCTCATAAACGGTTAATGATGCAGCTTCAGGTCCATGGTATTGCAGGTAGCATCCTAAAATGGATAGAGTTGTGGCTTTCAGATAGACAGCAGAGAGTGATGCTAAATGGTACAAAGTCATCATCGCAAAATGTTCTTAGTGGAGTCCCCCAGGGGTCGGTACTGGGGCCATTATTGTTCATTATATATGTGAATAGCATTGAATGTGGCCTAAGCAGTAAGGTTTTGAAATTTGCGTATGATTTGAAGATCTTTAGGGCAATAACAGGGCACAATGAGCAGGTTTTGCTGCAGAAAGACTTAGACGAGCTAGTGAAGTTGTCCGAAAAATGGCAAATGAAGTTTAATTTTAATAAGTGCTAAGTCATGCATGTAGGTAGGCAGCATATGAAGGCTCCATACTTGATGGGTGGCCAAGTGCTATCTGTGACTCAGCAGGAGAAGGACTTAGGTGTTATTTTGAACACAAAATTGGGGGCATCAGAATAGACCAAAGAAGCCGGGAAGAAGGCACCAAGAATGCTTGGGGCAATACAGAAGAATCTGTCATACAAAAGTGAGGAGGTCATCATTAAGCTTTACTGTGCATATGTCAGGCCACATTTGGAATACTGTGTCCAAGCTTGGTCCCCTAGTTATGAGAAAGATTGTTGGCTTTTAGAGAGAGTACAAAAGAGGGCAACACAAATGGTTAATGGTATAGGCAACCTGGCATATGAGGAAAGATTGAAGAAATTGAATATGTTTTCACTTAGATATAGAAGGCTGAGAGGAGATCTCATCGAGGTTTTTAAATTTGTTCATGGTCGGGAACAGGGATATCTCAGGGAAATGTTTGAATTAACAGAAATGATGTAATTAGAGGTCATCAATTCAAAATTAAAGTTAATCACAGCAGGACAAGGTTAAGACAGTCTTTCTTCACCAACAGGGTAGTAGAACACTGGAACCAGCTGCCAGGAACCATTGTCAGTAGCAACACACTGAACATCTTCAAAAACGGCATAGACAATCATTATAAGAATAGGGGGCTTGTTTTTCTGTATTCCAGGGAGGGTTGATCGACAGGGAGGAGTTGGAAGTTGGGAGGAGTTTGTAATTGTTGAGTGTGTTATGCAATAGCAAGTGAGTCTCTTATTAAGTCTAAACGCTTTATAACTTTATATAGGGTGTACCTAGCAGTGGATTCAGCACCTTCCTTCGGGATGTGATACTGATGAGATTGTCTATGGTAGCACAATGAGTATGATGGGAGGAGTTTGTAATTGTTGAGTCTATTATGCA
This sequence comes from Ashinkailepas kermadecensis, assembly GCA_034440615.1. Lineage (NCBI taxonomy): Eukaryota > Metazoa > Arthropoda > Thecostraca > Neolepadidae > Ashinkailepas > Ashinkailepas kermadecensis. The sequence goes on from JAOTOM010003449.1 coordinate 18,557, forward strand.
ATAGCAAGTGAGTCTCTTATTAAGTCTGAATGCTTTATGAATTTGTGTGGGGTGTGCCTAGCAGTGGATTCGCCACCTTCCTTCGGGATGTGATGCTGATGAGATAGTCTATGGTGGTACGATTGGTATGATGGGAGGAGCTTGTGATTGTTGAGGGTGTTATGCGGTAGCAAGTGAGTGGTGCTAGATAGGCTGGGATATATAGCTTCCTAGGAACCCGGGATAAGAGATTGATTGGAGTGGGAGTATGTGCATTTCTAGTACCTTTTCTAGATAGGCTTAACCCAGATGGGCCCCTGTGTCTCTTATTAAGCCTTAATACTTTATGACTTTTATGACTTTATACATGGATGTGCAAATATGGTATTCTGAAGCAAAGTATTTGGTGTATTCCTCCTTAATTATTGCTTGCATGCTTATTGCTTAAGGGCAATGAACTTTGGAGGTTATGAACGCTTCTTTTGGGCAGTTTTGGAGGTTGTGTGTTGTGATTTTTGGACGTTATGAACTTTGGTCAATATGAACTCACCCTAACCAGACACTTCAACTTTATCTCGCTTTTTGTGCGTTATGATCCTTGAACGTTGTGAGCTTTGAATGTTATGAACTTTGGTAAGCGAGGGACGGACTTCTATTGGCGATGGTCGGCCTACTCGCTGCTATGACGTTTGCACTGTTCGCGAGGGTCGGACAACTGCTGACCAAAATTGCACTCCTTCCCACACATGTATTATCCAACGCACCAGACCTTCACGTTAGGTTACACGCGCGACACGTTGGTGCACGTTCCGAGACACGTCCGGGCCGTCCACTAGACCTGCGCAGAAACCGCCGCCATCCATGTGCTCCGCTGACGCCAAGCCGGCCGCAGAAGGCGCCAAGAGCTCGCCCTAAGATAGGTATACCTTCACATGTTATACACGTCTCACACGCCCACCGACCAGACCGGGCTTATGGCCTGTCGTCGCTTATATTTTCCGTGATAGCAGCGTCATTGACGACACTCGGCCGGACAGCGCGGCAGATTCGCCGCCTATAACTAAGCACATCAGCAAGCCAGGCGACGGAGCGCAGCCAGTGGCGCCACCTATTTTCCATCGGTTGCAGCGCCGCCTATTCTGAATCAACAAACGTATGCAGCGCCACCTACGCTCCTCGGACACGTCCGAGCCTGCCCATGGTGCCAGTTGGCCCGAGCATGCGATGACGACGGCAGGCGCCGGAACGCTCGCGCTTGTCGGCTCCGGCGACACGGTCAGCTGTCCGAAACGCTCGACGCGGCTACGACGTGTCACAATAGGGCGACTACCAGAAGAAGAAGCGCCGCCCCGTGAGAGCGGGGTGCACGAGACGCACGAGTTACGGGGGAGGGAGAGACGCCTACAAATGTTCAACCGGATCTGAAACGGGAAATAAGGGCTCAACAGTTGTAGCATCACCGTGTGTGTGCGCGCGCGACTTTCTAACTTACTGTATGCCTGCTCTATGGTGGATGCCATCTTTAACTCTCAGCGACAGCAAGTGTTAGGATGTTGTTGCTAAAATAAATCAAGATGGCAAACCCTGTGGGTGGTTGCAGTCGGTGTCATCCAGTCGGCACACACGGATACAACCACCGAGAAAAGCCCTACTGACCGATCTCACGAATAGTTGCGGAGCTTCGAGCACCATATCTGAAGCCCACCTACAATTGTGAGTGTCCAGGCACCTGCACACACCTACACACAGGGTGTCGTTCTGATTACTGTGGGGGATGCATGATGTTTACTTCATCAAAAACGCTGGCCCAAAGCGCCATGGCAGCATCTAGCTGTGGTGATACCAGAGGGAATCAATACGCTGAGCGCAAAACGGGAGCGCGTTGCAGCCTGAACTCGGGCTCAGCGCTGTGGCTCAATTCGGCATTGGGGAGCACAATTCAGCGCCGAGGGGAGTGCATCGCTGCAAAGGCGTGCAGAATGACACCCCTGACACCGGGGTGCGACACCAACACCTCGACAAACAAAACAGACAGTCAGTCGTGTCAAATTCCGCTCTACGCAAAAGGTTGCTAGACATATCCGAACTATGTGACACACATTTAACTACATGTCTACGAGCTAACAGTTGCCATAGCCAGTCGCCACTGTCTCCAATCGCCAAAGCAATCGTCACCAAAGGGCACACCGTGCTAGCTAGTCACCATTGAGGTGTAGTCGGTGGCGTAGTCAGGGCATAGCCACACCGTGCTGGCTAGTCACCACCGAGGTGATTGACTGCACCACCGATCTTGGGCGACATGTTGAGACGGACATGGCATGTTCGACATGTTGAGACGGACATGGGCATGTTCGACATGTTGAGACGGGCATGGGCATGTTCGACATGTTGAGACGGACATGGGCATGTTCGACATGTTGAGGAGCGTTAGTAGCTGCATGCGTCACTAGAGTTGGCCAATAGCTTATTGGTTGATAGGAAACGATTTGCAGTGGATGTCAACTGTTTTGTCTTCGGCATGCTGAGCAGTCGGAATTAATTATGCACCCTTGCGTCTGCCCTAGCGGCGGATCCAGGGGGCGCAGGGGGGGGGGCGCACCATTGCGTACCATGATGGAAAGGCAGCGCTCCTCTGACTGGAAATCGATGTTCCAGTGCACCCTCCCTCTGTCCTGAATTTGCAGCTTAAGACGCCATTCCCAGTAAGTCAGGCTCACCTCCGTGGACACTCGAGTGTTCCCGCACTTCCCGCACCACCCTGGCATTTTCTCAATCAGCAGTGCCCATCCGGGGAAATGGTGCCTCTCCAGACGAGTGCTCAGCCACGCAAATTCCTGGATCTGTCCATTACCTGCGCCCATTGATGCAAGCGATTTTGGTACGTAGTGGAGGGAAAAATTGAATCTTGGCATGTGGCTAAAGTAAGTGCGCTGCTTTTTGGAACACAAAAACATAATTCAAAATAAATGCAATTGAAAGCAAACTTGCTTTTAACAACCTTTAGGCCTGAAGTATCCCAAGCCTCTTAGATATTATTTACTCTTAGAAAATTGGACATATTGTATCTAGGCCGTTCAAAGCATGTTCAACCCTTCAAAGGCAGCCAGTGCGTTCATTTATGATCAGGTGTCCTCTTCGCCGATTCCTAAACACACCACCTGCGCTGCACATGTTAACACCTTTCAGCAGGTCACATGCAAACGCATGTGACCTGCTGAAAGGTGTTAACATGCAGTATCATACCACGTATGCAGGGGCGAAATCAGTATGGGCAATGATGTCACCTGGGGAGGTGTACGCACCTGTGACAAAAATAGGTCATCTGCGGAAAACAAAGCGTGCGCCTGGCATCCATCCGACTTCAGTGGTCACTGACGAGTAACTGGTGACACTGGTCACTGATCACTGACAGCGTCACTGGGTGTTCGCCATGCAGCGCGGTTGGGACACCCATATTACCCACTGGAAACATATTGGCAGTCTGATGAAACATCTCACACAGGTGTATTATTGTCATTCACCCAAGTTCTGGCGACGACAAAGGCAGGGTCAGAAAGAAGCATAATTATAGCCATCACTTCTTGGGGAGCATTCCAACCAAGATCGATTGTTATTGATTGATGGAACGACGGTCTCGTCTCTCATTGGTCGACGGAGCACCGGGCGAGTCACGTGTTGCCAGTGCGCGCGCTGCATGCAGGCGATTGGCCGACGCATGCGACGCGCGTCCGCTGATTGGCCGACGCATGCGACGCGCGGCCGCCGATTGGTTAGCGGCGTGCGGCGAGGCGGAGCTACTCGGTCGTACCGACGCTCCACATGAGCTTGTTGAAGGTGTAGCTCTGGGCGATTTTTTCGCTGTTTGTGAACATGGATGGCGGCTGGTTGACGGCCTGAAAGTATGTCATATGTCAGGCATGTCATCATGTCAAGCAATCACGATCAACGTGGAGGCGTTCTGTCCTATGACGCCAACTATGAATCCTCAATGAAATAGCTGTATTCCTTCCGATCATTACGGTTGCTTTTATCGAGGATCAATTGCAAAACACCGTCATTAATATTCGTCTCGCCAGTTATGTGCATGTAGTCCAGCAATTATCAGTGCTGGGTGTAAACTGCTAACGGCCAGCTGTTGCGGTGAACCCTCTGACCCTCAGTAATGCAGAAACTGACACAACGCGAAGGCGCAGCATGGATTCGAACCTGTCCAACTGCAGTGGAAAATTCACACTGCCGGTTAGCTACAGCCGTTGATGAAACCGATCAGACGAGGCATGTCACTGGCGGATCTAAGGTGGCCGCAGGGGCCATCCCCAGATAAATCGTGTTTTTTTGGCTGACGGTTTGCACTAAAATAACATTCTCTGGAAGTAAAACAAATAATGTTATGCTATAAATATTGTCTTAAACAGACCGGATGAATGTAGGCTGTTCAAGTGTGAACATTTGTTTTTCGAAATCGGATGAATTATTTCGACTCCCCCTCCCCCCGAACCAGTCTTCCTGGATCCGCCATTGGACCAAGTCATCAATGCAAATGCAACCTCTGATAACATAGTTACAGGTCGTGTGGTCACTTCTGATGCAGTTGCCAGTGGTGTAATCACTAATATACAAGGTATCAACTAACAACCTGTTCTACAACTAAGGCAGGGAGCTATTTTACGGCTACTCAATCGTGCATCAGGTTAATGACTGACGTACCGACCACATTACGAGCACAACGCGCACTTGCTATCCTGCTGTCACACCACAGGTGGTATTGGCTGCCCTGCTGCCGTACTATAGGTGGTATTGCCTGTCCCTAAGATCTCGGAAAATATTGAAACTAGAAGCACACAATTTGTGGAGTAGATTGAAGCTGTAGTTCACTCTCTGCAGTGTACATTTCATGGTCCTTGGTTAATGCCTTCAGGGTCAAATGAGGTTGAGGTCGACAGCCACACCGCTCCGCAGCACCAACGCACCGACGAGACCTTTGTGACCTTGATTGTCGGCGGCCAGGAGGCCGGCAGCGGTTGGCCGGTGCCCGGCCGGTCGACTTTGTAGCCCCGCAGTTCTTATGGTTACCAACAGATTTCAAAATTTATTTTCGCATAGGATGCATACATCAAATTTGAACACAGTCATAAGATTGCATTACCATATCCCCGCCCGTTTATGGGATATCGTCGGTAAAGAAAATAACAGGAGGGCTGAGATGATTTCACCTCCACCTCCGGTGCAGGTGTTAACCGATGCTCCTCCTGAATTTTTTTCATCCTGCATTTCATCTTTTCATCACAACTTTCCCCTTGCTTCCTGTTTAGTCATGGAGATCATCCTAGGTCAGTGACATCGGATAACCTTTGTCGACCTTTTCTCAAACCCGGGCTTGTTTTGGCGATTATTGAACGCTGACATCGAATTCAGCGCTACAATAGAAAACAAACGACAAACACACACAATCCTACCGATCGGACTTCAGGAGGCGCCGTCCTACCGACCCGAGTCCACAATCCTACCGACCATGTTTGTGCGTTAAGTGTTGGTGTGTGGTTGCGAATATCAATCGATTGAGCAATTGTCAAATCTGCCACATCTTTAAATAATATAATAATTTCCACTATGAAAGACTCCGGTGTTCTAAATTCATGAGGGTTTCTCGGGACAGCAAACAAAGCAGAGCACCCCGCTAGACGATCGCGTTTGTCGATTTATATATGTATATATATATATATATAAATACATATGCATAAATGTCGGTTTTTCAATTAGTAAGTTCCATCTGGTGAGTGGACTGATTACTTTGGCGGCACGATCTCTAGCGAGCGGTTTTATAGACTCGAAATGTTCTGTGTGATAATGCACTGTATGTCTCTGAAATTGTGTGCCCGGAGGAAGGTCCGGAGGCGAAATATAGGTCTTTTTCATTTTGTCGACTTTTCCAAACGAATATGAGTAAGAGGCTATTCGTATTAATAGTTGCTGCGAAAAAAAAGTTTTCCAATGTAGCCAGTGCCTCCTTAAGTCATGAATTAGACCGTTGTTGCCCTGTGCGTGGGTGGAAACTGATACTCGGTGACTCCGCCATGAATGTCTTCTCAAAAACATCAAGAGTACGCCATATATCTATCGTTCAATGTGCTTCAAGGAGGCGATATGCAGCTGCGGCGAGAGCCGACCATGGTCCTGTGGGTCCCGCCTCTGTTGGGGGGATAGCAGTTGGCATTCGTCATGCATCGGAGACGACACGCAGCGGCAAAATCACAAACTACAGCTTACAGGCGTGTCCGGCAGGTCGTGGTTGGGCTGGTCGACCGTTTGTCTGACGGGTCTTTCGCCGGCGGGCGGCAGCGGCCGACGGCTCTCCTGCACATCCGGCGGAGGCCACACGCCCCTCTGCGCATGCGCGAACAGCCGGGCGTGGCCGCGTGGTTAGTGGAAGCGGGTCAAGGTGTAAGGATGACAAAAGCACTGCAGACGCGCGCAGTCCACTCGACAAGGCGTACCCCACAGGCACTTCGCATATGGTTCAGGAGTACATGACTTTTGCCGGTTGCGCAGCACAAGACTGCACAAGGTCGCGACGTTGCAAATTGTCAACGCTTGGCACAAAAAGCTTTGGGGAAAAACTTATCACTGACATCAATACTGTTGCTGAGTTCCAAAACGATTAATTGGCACGGGGAGTAGCTCTCGGGGAGAGTTGGCGCCAGACTCGTTTCAGGTCGTCAACATGGGGATTTTGCGCCAACTTCCAGGCAAACAGATGTGTTCAGAGGTGACAGTTTTCAACACCGCCGGCGGGTACTGGTGGGCTGGCGGCCAGCACTGGAGGCCGATCTGAGTCGGCACGTCGAGCCGACAAACGCAGTGGCGCGCCACCTCCCCACGGCGGTCATTTCGGCAGCCCAACAAGCGTATCGATCATTTCGATCATTTCGATCATTTCGGCAGCCGGGCCCACCAAGCGTATCGACGCAGACAGCTTCCAGAGGCGGGTAGCGTCTGTTGAGCCTTCGAATGACCGTGACTGACGGCTGGGGTATTGTGAGCGATGGCCTGAGCGTCGCCGTCGGGCCTACACGAGCTGCAGTGAGGAGCTGCAGTGCCTACACGAGCTGCAGTGCCTACACGAGCTGCAGTGGCGCCCAGTGAGGCGCCATTCGTTCGTGGTTGCGGCGAGGGCACTGCAAGGTAGTAGCCGAACTGGGACCGCCGCACAGACCCGCCTTTTCGGTGGTGGGTTCCCGGGAAGAGCGGTTATTGTCAGTTCACGTGTAACGGACACTAGCACATTCGTAAACACGAGGCAAGAACAAAATGGTTAGCGAAACAAGGAAAAAAAACCGCTGGAACACAAATGTGCGATCAAACATGCACAAGTCAAACAGACGAGCCACACAACAAGAAGGAAGCTTGTGACCTCTGCGTCGCGGATAGCTGCCTGCACCTTCGACCCTCTCACGTCGAATAGTCGCACGCAGGGAGCAAAATTCCAGGCAGCTGACGATATCGAACCCGAGACCCTCCGGTCACGGGGCAAACGGAGTAACCGCCGGACAGGTGGCGACACTGAATCCGAGACCTTTCAGTCACGGAGAACACGGACTACCCATAAGGCAGCCAACCAAACTCATTCGGTCGAGATCGTGCGTATGTCACCATGTGTTCGCTCAGACGCCACGTGGCATGGCACCACCTGCTCTATTACACTCGGACGACACGTGTTATGCCACCACGTGTCGTAGTTCACTCGGGCACCACGTGTCATGGCACCAGGTGTTGTATTGCACTCGGGTGCCACGTGTCATGTCACTAGGTGTTGTAGTTCACTCGGACGCCACGTGTTGTAGCACCACGTGTTGTATTACACACGGGCGTCCTACAAGGTGCATGTGGTGTCGGAGCTGGAACCGAACACAAGTAGTGTCTGCGCCAAAACCCGACTGTTGCGCTTGCCAGTATTTACTGCATTTTCCTCCAGAAGTACTGTACTTTCCTCCAGAAGTGACTGGGGTTTGAACCGATTTGGCGATCCCAAGCACCTCTGAACCTCAATGGACGTGCAAGCTGTTGAAACGTTCCATACATAGAGCGTCCGGTGCATGGTAAAGTGGCTGTGTTTTCCTTGCGGATAAAAGCACATCAATTGTACCTTTTATCACTTTGTGTTCTTTGCCCTGATCAGAGTGATGTCAGTCTCCCGAGTGTGTGATCCAGAGAGCCTCTCGACACCCTATGGACCTCTCAGCCTCTGGATCGACCTGTCGACCTCGGTCGGTCGGTGCTTGACAGCGAGCAGAGCGTAGCCAGCACAGGTGAGCTTCGCCGACGAGATGCGTCGCTACCGCAAGGACGACATGCGTTCCCACACAACTTCCAAACAATGCAAGAATATTGCTGGCCATGACAAAATGAAATGTTACGACCGTGATTTAGTAACGCAAGCAAGCCTGCAAATAAGAAGCGTTTTGGGGTAATCCCTTGAGGGTCATGATGAAACGCTTGCTCGTGCGCCCACAAATACATGCTAGTGCTGCGGCGCTTGCACGTGTCTCTCCACTGAGCTTCTGTCCGTCTGCCTGCCTCGAAGTTTGTAGATTCCATGTCAATACGCGCGCAAATATGTAGGAATAATTCGTCATTTATCGGAAGTTTGTTGACTCCATGCCAGTACGTGGGCAAATATGCATGAATAATGCGCCATTTCTCGAAGTTTGTAGATTCCACGCCAATACGCGCGAAAATATGTATGAATGATGCGTCATTTCTCGAAGTTTGTACATACCACGCCAATACGCGCGCAAATATGTCTTAATAATGCATAATTTTTCGAAGTTTGTAGACTTCACGTCAATACGCGCGCAAATATGTATTAACAACGTATCATTATTCACAAAGTGGCAAGTACCAACCAACGAGACTTTGCCGAAATGCTAACGAGGAGCAGATTTTTCTGAGACATGACAGCAGTAATTGCCACGTCGAAAAGACAGGCGAACGCATAATTACATCCAATGTCTTCATTTTTTTGTGCAAATGTCTCTTGATGGATCAAGATGGTTCTGCAAACGGTAGCGTCGAAAAGACATAAAACATGCGCCGGAATTCCCACTATAGAAACGGTTGTTTAGCGCTTTCTGTCGTAAATTTTTCCACCAAGTAGACCGTAATGACGGCTTGCATTTTCACCCTTCGAGTCCAGGCATGCCCATACTCAGAACCTCCGATCCGCTCGGGGCCATTTTCAATCAGCAAAATCAGTCATCTACCGCGTGGCGCTTGACCACACCGCCATCCAGGTGATGTGCGGACCGCAACGCCAACCAACGTCCGCCCAATGACATCACCGTGGCGTTGGCCGTGAACTGTGACGTCACCGCCCGTCTGGCGCCGCCCACGCCCAAAACACCGAGCCACCAGGGCGGCGGCCGACGCGCTCGACCCCGCCCCCGGGGCGGCACCGGCGGCTGTTATTTCGGCCTCGGTCTGGCAGAGGCGCCGCCGCTAAAAATACGGCCCGGCGGCGGCGGCGGCACCCGCGCGCCCGGCGGACCGCCGATCGGAGGCGTCGCCGCCGATGAGCTGGTGTCGATTCCGACGCAGGCGGCGGCACACCCAGGCGTATGAGCGGCTCTCAGGTGCCACGGCGCTGATCGACCGTGAGTCGAATAATCAGCGAAGAACGCGTGCATGTTTCACTCGAAAGGGAGTGGTCGCCCCCCCCCCCCTATCGGCGTGCTGCTAGTTGCCACCTCGAAGCTGGAAGCGATGGGGGGCACGTCCAGGCGATCAGCTGGCATTATAGTCGGAAATAAATTGCTAAGAAGACGTCCAGGCTATCAGCTGGCGTAAGAGTCGGAAGGAATTGCTCAGGCGGCGTTCAGGCTATGAACCCAGCGATCTGTCAAGTGTGCGCTGCGCAGAGGAAAGACGCCGATTTGACGGAGCTTCAGATGTAGCCGGCGATGTCCTGCTCTTGAAATGGTCGTGTGGTGGTCAGATGGACAGGCCGTGTGGCAGTCAGATGGACAGGCCGTGTGGTAGTCAGATGTACAGGCCGTGTGGTGGTCAGATGGATAGGCCGTGTGGTGGTCAGATGGACAGACCGTGTGGTGGTCAGATGGACAGGCCGTGTGGTGGTCAGATGGACAGGCCGTGTGGTGGTCAGATGGACAGGCCGTGTGGTGGTCAGATGGACAGGCCGTGTGGCAGTCAGATGGACAGGCCGTGTGGTAGTCAGATGGACAGGCCGTGTGGTGGTCAGATGGACAGGCCATGTGGTGGTCAGATGGACAGGCCGTGTGGTGGTCAGATGGACAGGCCGTGTGGTGGTCAGATGGACAGGCCGTGTGGTGGTCAGATGGACAGGCCGTGTGGTGGTCAGGTGGACAGACTGTGTAGCAGTCAGATGGACAGGCCGTGTGGTAGTCAGATGGACAGGTACATAGATGGAAGTGTGAATTGATGTTTGTGTGAGGATATGTGTGTGTGCTGCTGTTGTAAAGGTATGTGTGACAATCGGTTGTAGGATATATAATAAACGCAATGGTGATTTTTAAGCTTGCAATGCGAAGGTGTGGAAACTGAAGAAATATATGCTAGCATATGAGGAGGAATGAAGCATACGAAGATGAGTAAAAGCACGGAGGTAACTCCCATATTATATGTCACTGTCACCAAGGTAGACGAGTGCCTAAAATTAAGTCAATTAGATTGTCTGCCACAACCGTCGACCCCATCGACCGTCCAGTCCTAGCCTGGCACAACCGATCCGACTAGCGAAACACTATCGAATAGGTCAAGCCATCTGCCGCCAGCCATCGGCTGAAAATACACCAGAGGTTATTTGAGATCAAGGTCACCGGTGCCCGTGCCCTGCCAGAGTGTCCCTCCAGAGGTGCGTGGGCCGGAGATCGGCACCGGCACACAGCTGTGACACAGGACGGTGACGGGGTGTCGTCGATGCGGCTCGGTGGGCAACAACTCCTGTCTGCAAGGCGATAGGAAGGTCAGTGGCGGCACACCCGGTTATGTCACCCCCACCACATGTCGTTGGCACACAAGACCACATTGCTGTGTGCCTGCGAAGGGCGGCTGATGCGACAGTGCCGGTTGTGGAGGGCGCAGATACGTTATCAGGTACAGATACGTTGGCAGGTACAAGCAACAACTTATTGAATTAAATTGGCTGGGGTGAGGCAGGCCAAAACGTGCAACCTAAGGCCAGATTTTGTCAGGAATCTTTGTGTCCGAAATGGCATAGTGAATGCAGCAAACATGCATCACTTTTGGGGAGAAATCTGTGCGTGCTACTTGTTCAAGAGGCATCAAATATGCAAACCTTCGCAAGCACATCAGGCAAACACTTCAAGCGAGTCAGATTGTGCGAGCCGCAAGAAAGTGGTTAAGCAAAAATCCAGCATTTGCTGCTCGGTGTTAAAAAGGCGCATGTTGGTAAGCTGAACTTCAAATAACGAGAAGGAAAACACTGGCAAATGGAGCGGGGCCCACTGGCGTGGTGACTGTTGTGTGGTTTTGAAACACGAACGACCACAATAGTTTTGTAGCTGTGAGATACTGATGACCACAGTAATTGTGTAGCTGATAGACTCCTACGACACTCAAAACTACTGCAGCTGTGAGACACTGATAACTACAATAGTTTTGTAACTGTGAGGCACTGGCGACCACAATAGGTCTGTGGGTGTGAGACACTGATAACTCCAATAGTTTTGTAGCTGTGAGATACTGATGCCAACAGTTTTGTAGCTGTGGGATACTGATGACAACAACAGTTTTGTAGCTGTGGGATACTGATGACAACAACAGTTTTGTAGCTGTGGGATACTGATGACAACAACAGTTTTGTAGCTGTGGGATACTGATGACAACAACAGTTTTGTAGCTGTGGGATACTGATGGCAACAATAGTTTTGTAGCTGTGGGATACTGATGACAACAACAGTTTTGTAGCTGTGGGATACTGATGACAACAACAGTTTTGTAGCTGTGGGATACTGATGGCAACAATAGTTTTGTAGCTGTGGGATACTGATGACAACAACAGTTGTGTAGCTGTGAGACACTGATGACCACAATAGTAAGTATTTACACACACACACACGCACACGTATTACACCACGTATTTACACCAAGTATCGCCGCTCAGTGGTTTATAAGAGGCTAGTCTGGAAGCTGGGGAAAGCCCATTTGTTTCACGCAACCTTGGCGGGACAATATTGAAGTTCCACTGCGACGGACAGGCGAAGCTGTCTATCTAGTCGCTGGCATAGGAGCGTTCAGTTCCTGCCAACCTGATTCACGTCGGTGTTACGGTTTATATTTATCTTGGCAAAAGATAAGTCCATGCGTTTTCGGGCGAAACTGTGCGACCACTTGTTCTATTCTAAACAAAGCTTATTGGGTTTTGACACTGGCAGAATTAGGGGGGAGGCAACAGGGCAACTTCTTCCCTCAGACGCCGACTTTTATCGAATTGATTCAATAAATTGCCATCTTCTCGAAGTCTAAGAACATTTATTACATACATATTGTCCTTAAACAATCTCGACGACTGTTAGCTATTGAAGTCAGATGAGCTTTTCGACATCGGATAAAACATATCCCTCCCTTCAAGTCCGGCTTTGGGATTCGCCCCTGGAGTCCGGCCGCGCCACCTGATCTGGGAAATCCAGCTGAACGACATTTTTCCTTCTTGTATCGAGAGCACAACTGCCGCAAGTGCCGTCAAGTGCCGTCAAGTCGAGTGCCGCAAATACGCCGTCAAGGCCGACACGCACCGCGTCATCGTCCTTATCTGGCCAGCTGCCAGCATACCGGCCGGCCGGGACGATCGGTCAGCGAGTGGGACGATCGGTCAGCGAGTGGGACGATCGGTCAGTGAGTGGGACGATCGGTCAGCGAGTGGGACGATCGGTCAGTGAGTGGGGCGATCGGTCAGTGAGTGGGGCAATCGGTCAGCGAGTGGGACGATCGGTCAGCGAGTGGGACGATCGGTCAGCGAGTGGGGAGATCGGTCAGCGAGTGGGACGATCGGTCAGCGAGTGGGGCGATCGGTCAGCGAGTGGGGCGATCGGTCATTATCCGGCCACGACAGAGGATACCCATGGGATGTCCGCCCATTCCATGATCAATCAAGTGTGCGGGGGACACACTCGAGTGGTCGGCTCGCCGCGCAACAACTGTAAGGCATCGATGCAAATTATGGAGCCAGTCAGCTGATTTGCATCACGATTGGACCGCTGGACTGCACTGCCTACCAGTGCATGAACTTGGCGTCGCCAGTTCGGAACCACGAATCTCCGTGACCGGACTTAGTAGGCATATACCACCAGAACTCTACACTCACCAGGACACTACTTTAGTGATAGTATGCGTTATAAACAAGCGGTATGAACTTCGGCCGCGGGCGTGCCTTTTATTTAGCTGCGTACGATACAGCTGAACTGATGAAGCTGAACTGATGATGTTCAGGGTTTTAACTCACACAGTGCGGGCGATTTCTTACAGCGGTAGTATTGACGGTCAGTTTGAACCTCGCATTCACCTTTGTTTGAACACGCGCTAACCTTCGTTTAACCCCCGCTCTAATCATTACTTGACCCGCCCAATAACCTTTATCGATCCATACACTGACCTTTGCTTGAGCCTCCTATGACCTTTGTCTGACCCCGTACTAACCTTTGTTTGACGCACACACTGGCCTTTGTTTGAACCCCAACTGACCTTCGTTTGACCCGCACTGATCTTTGCTTAATGCACCTACTGACCTTTGTCCTGACTTATGTAGAAATGTGCAAAAAGAGGATATGGCGGAGTTCCTTTTGATTTAACATTGAAAGTTACGGAAACATTTTCGTCTAACTTGTTAGGTTTATCTTTCAGATAAGGTCAACTAGGTCAATGTCAGAGGTGTAGTCAGTCACCAGGCCATTGCCACAGTTGTCAGCCTCTGAAGTTGAACCAGGTACAATTTCGTGCTCTACTATCGATGGCTGGCAAACTGAATACTCCGCCTAGAGAGAAGTGACACCCATACAGTTATAGGCCAGCAACCTTGTTCAAGTTCAGCAGTGAATTATCTGTGTTCTAGAAACTGACTACTGTCGAATATCATTGTGCTGAGCAAATGATATTGAGCGATTCTAGGGCGAATTATGTAATTCTACATTTGGAAAAATAGACCAAATCCTCTTCGGTTTAACTTTGGATACTAATTTTAGAGGAAATAAAACGTCCACTTAAACTTTCGTCGCAACCGCCAAAATAGAAATGGCATCGGCGCGCCAAACCTCATCGTAAGCTAAGCCGTGCACATTTCTCTTTCGCAACAGTTGGTCCTTTAGTCTCCAGATCGCCTGTGGTGCTACTTTAGCCTCCAGATCGCCTGTGATGCTACTCTCGGTGGTGTCTCAGGCCATGCCTCGGTCATTTGACTCAATATTGACTTATTCAAGCGATTTGACTCGATATTGACTTATTGAAGTGATCTGACTCGATATTGACTTATTGAAGTGATTTGACTTGATATTGACATATTCAAGTGATTTGACTAGATATGATTTGGGCCTTTTCTAGATGTATACCGCTAGAACACTAGGCTTGCATTGTTTGCCACAGAGTGCGCTAATCAATTAGAAATATGCCAGATTTCAATGCAATATCTTGAACGCTTCATGAGTAGATTTAGTGAACTCTTATGGGTGGTTAAATTGACAGACCCCGTACTGTGAGTGAGGAAACGGAAAATCTGAACTGGGGTCATAGGCAATCGAAGTACATGCTGCACGATAGCCACCGACCAAAATGACGCACATCAATGATGCGCACCAAATGATGATTACAATGCACATCCATAGCTATTAGATTTCAAACAGGCTGACGACCGTCCAGTAATTAGACGCCCCTCGGTAGATGTCGCCAAACGACAGCGCCTGGAAGGGTAGACCACCCGCAATGCCCCAGTGTATTGCGGCACACAAAGTCGCTGCCGTGGTTGAACAGTATTGGAAATTACGGTCATAAAGTCATAAAGTATTTAGGCTTAATAAGAGCCACAGGGGCCCATCTGGGTTAAGCCTATCTAGAAAAGGTACTAAAAATGTACATACTCTCACCCCAATCAATCCTTTATCCCAAGTTCCTAGGAAGCTATACACCCCAGCCTATCTAGCACCACTCACTTGCTACCGCATAACACCCTCAACAATCACAAGCTCCTCCCATCATACCCATCGTGCCACCATAGACAATCTCATCAGCATCACATCCCGAAGGAAGGTGCTGAATCCACTGCTAGGCACACCGCACACAAATTCATAAAGCGTTCAGACTTAATAAGAGACTCACTTGCTATTTCATAATACACTCAACAATTACAAACTCCTCCCATCATACCCATTGTGCTACCATAGACAATCTCATCAGTATCACATCCCGAAGGAAGGTGCTGAATCCACTGCTAGGTACACCCTATATAAAGTTATTAAGCGTTTAGACTTAATAAGAGACTCACTTGCTATTGCATAACACACTCAACAATTACAAACTCCTCCCAACTCCCATCTCCTCCCTGTCGATCAACCCTCCCTGGAATACAGAAAAACAAGCCCTATTCTTATAATGATTGTTTATGCCGTTTTTAAAGATGGTCAGTGTGTTGCTACTGACAATGGTTCCTGGCAACTGGTTCCAGTGTTCTACTACCCCGTTGGTGAAGAAAGACTGTCTGAACCTTGTCCTGCTGTGATTAACATTAATTTTGAATTGATGACCTCTAATTGCATCGTTTCTGTTAAATTCAAACATTTCCCTGAGATATCCCTGTTCCTGACCATGAACAAATTTAAAAGCCTCGATGAGATCTCCTATCAGCCTTCTATATCTAAGTGAAAACATATTCAATTTCTTCAATCTTTCCTCATATGCCAGGTTGCCTATACCATTAACCATTTTTGTTGCCCTCTTTTGTACTCTCTCTAAAAGCCAACAATCTTTCTCATAACTAGGGGACCAAGCTTGGAGACAGTACTCGGACACAGTGTCTACTCCAGCTTCACATGTTGGACTATACAAGCCAGCACACCACACAATATATTTTTGTAATTACCCCCCTCGTTCCCGTTCATTTCCGTATCATTGGTAAGTCCACGAAATCACTCTGAGGTCTCAGGAAGGACCTGATTTCTAACATCTTAGTCGTGGTCTTCCTAGGAAGCGAAATCAGTGGCAATTGCATTCGAAGGTTTTCTTTCAGTTCAGTGTGTGTGTGCATGTTTGCAATAATCTTACAAATCACATTATAAGTTCAGGCATCTTGTCAGTTATCCCGGTGAGCTAGGGCTGCATCAGTTCCGTGCTAGATGATCTGCTAAGCGAACTTTAAATCTTTTTAGGGAACCGTGTGCAGTAATCGCATGCGACAGGGTGTTCAAGTTTTTTTTGGTTGTGCTGTAAGGGAAAGCCAGCTTCGTTGTCTCC
Source organism: Ashinkailepas kermadecensis (assembly GCA_034440615.1). Lineage (NCBI taxonomy): Eukaryota > Metazoa > Arthropoda > Thecostraca > Neolepadidae > Ashinkailepas > Ashinkailepas kermadecensis. Next base: position 35,027 of record JAOTOM010003449.1, read on the forward strand.
AGTCTACAGCGCGGCAAATGCAGTTGAAGGTAGGCAGATGCACGTGTTTCATCGATTGAGATTTCGCTACGCTCGGTGAACATAGACTGGACGGATTTAGGTATGCTCTAGTTATAACGTGCATGCAACAAATTGCATGCAGTACGCTGGACATTGGGTGTCGCAATTTTAAACCATTCTGGATTATTTCAGGGTTCGTGAGATGTGATTTTCCTTGCGATGACCGGATGCTATCCCTCCCAATCTGTGGGGCGGCCACTTCACCCCCCCCCCCCTATGTTTTTTCCGCGGATCGTGAAAAATGACGCCAGGCAGCGCGCCGAAGCTTGACGTACCCTTTTCCACATCTATTTGGCATGCTTTGTGAACATTTCGAGGTCAGGTCGTCTGCAGTCAACACGTTTGGTCAAAGTTAAGTGAGGTCACGTCCAAAAACGTTCAACCAGCCTTCACGCTTTAACGGATAAAGATATTTTAATTCAACTTCCAGCGTTTGCTTAGCCCTAGGGATACAATGAAATGCACCATATTTTCTTTTTCGTTTTTGATGACTTATTAGCTTTGCATATTTGCCACTAGAGGCTAAAATCGAAGATTCTGACCAAAGCAAACCATTTACATGAGGGAAATTGTCAAACCTACGAGGTTTGACAATGGCCTATGGCCGAAACGTCACAATATATATTTACAATTTTTTCTAACATTGAGTCGTTCCTGGATCTTGAAGATCAAGTTAGCTTTTAATATATCCACAATGATTGACCAGGAAATACGGGCATTTCTGCACTATGTACATAATATATATATATATATATCAACGTATATCGGCCTGTGTGTGTATATCTACATATGTGTGGGAGTGCGAGAGAGAGTGCATGTTTGCTTGTCGGCAAGACGCCTTGTGATGCAGATCACGAGCAAGACCTAGAAAACTGCACCTCCAAATATAGAGAGTTGGTGAACACTCGGTGGTGCATTCAGTCAACATCGCACCATTACGCAGCCCGATGCAATATATGAAATAACTTCGGCGGTAATGTTACAGGTGGTCAGACACACTGAGTGCTCCAAATAGGCTCCGTAATATATTCCGCCTTACCACTGCGCCTTGTCGGAGACGAATGGACAATACAGGTCATGCTGCACCCATCGCATTCCACGCCGCAAATACCGCGCTGTTGGAAAACAGCGCTGGATATAGTGCCGAGGCTCGGAAAATATAACCGCAGATAACATGGTGAACGAGAATAGGCATACGCGCCGGAGCCCCACTCTGTTGGTGGAAAACAAAGGGTGGTCGTTAACCATTCAACCTAATACGTGCATGACAAACGGGTCCTTTTTGTGAACGGTAAGCAAACGCACATTACATACCTGGACACAGTGTGGCAGCTATGATTTTTTTTTAAAGGGGGAGGACCTGATCCAAAATAATATAATGCAACATACAATCTAGTGTTTTTGGCTGCTAAGTATGTGCGGGGGAGCCACCCTTGGCTGCGTCTCTGCCTGGACATGTGTCTTGAACGAAATATTGGATTCCAAGAAATTCGTCGGCTAGGAAATCGCGCATCATATCTGACTCTCAGCTGGCCACTCGTTTGCGTTATGCATAGTATTTTATCGTTCATCATAATCATAAATGTATAGGGTATCATTTAGCATGCAAAGGAAGAAAAACAATAAATCAATGATCAGCCTGCTTCTGTCTCATCCCTGTTGGTAGCACTGAGCATTTGGGACTCAATTGGTGATGTGTTTTTTGGAGGAAATATTGGAACTGACTCTGATAGCCGCACCAGCTATGTTAGCATTAACTAGTTCACATTGGCTACAGTTGCGTGACAACACATCTAAAGCCGCTTGACCAAAAAATAAAGAAAAACATAAATCTTCGGTAAAAACCACAAAACCCAACAGGCGCCTTTAATTTCGCAGCAATCAATAAAATCACTTCAAGCCATCTTCGCTAAGACCAGTACACAATTCCCACAGCACACAACTCCCACAGTACACAACTCCCACAGTAAATATCTCCCACAGTACACAACTCCCACAGTGCACAACTCCAATAGTACACAACTCCCACAGTAAATAACTCCCACAGTAAATAACTCCCACAGTACACAACTCCCACAGTCCACAACTGCCACAGTCCACAACTCCCACAATACACAACTCACACAGTACCCAACTCCCACAGTCCACAACTCCCACAGTCCACAACTCCAACAGTCCACAACTCCCACAATACACAACTCCCACAGTCCACAACTCCCACAGTCCACAACTCCCACAGTCCACAACTCCCACAATACACAACTCACACAGTACCCAACTCCCACTGCAAGCCAAGCACCCGCGGCCAGCCGAAGCCCACACCAAACCACCGCCACCACAAAGCTGTTGTGCAAAGTCAAGCCATCACCGCCCCTGGGCCACGCTCCATCACCAGCTCGCCATCGTCAGCTGACTACCAACAGCTGACTGCCAACAGCTGACCAGGGTTCTGGCGGCCGGCACAGTCCAACTCACCTCTAGAAGCGTGTAGGCCGGTATACCTTGGCCTCGTGCACGTCATACACCACGTGCGACTTGGGCTTCTGCTGGACGGCCGGCTTCTGCGAGTCTTCCTCCATGATCATCTTCAGCGTCTCCGAGTTCTGGATGCTGAACTCCTTGCGCGGCCCTCCGCTCATGACGCTGCAAACGAATGTTGAAATGCAGTGGGGCATTTTGTATGCATGGGCTGGGAACTTGTGCGTGTAACAGTTTCCGATATAGAAACGGTAAAATGCCTAGTCCGTGGAATAATTAAGGTACGCACTAATCATTAACAGCGATCTCATTAATATCATGTGCAACACTAATGAAATGTGGCAGAGAGACGAGGTGTAATTGGAATGGGATACTCGAGCATAATTATGCTTATCGAATATGATGTGGCACGCAGCCTACCTGGCTGAACTCGAAGTGTACTGCCAATATTAAATCACCCATGAATAGACATGACAGGTGATGCGTTCTGCTGTATGCTGCTGATACGATGGCATGCATCATAACAACATAGGATATTTATTCAAGAAGTAGTCAGAATCGAGAAGTAAATTAACTCATGAATTGTTAATGCAACATGTTAATCGCATGTTCAAAACACACATGCTTACCGAGTACTTTGGGTACTTAACAAGTGTTTATAGGACAGGACGAATTCAATTTTCCAAGTGAGTATTATCACCGAGTGCGAATGTTCGGATAGTAGTGCTGCTCGGGGATTGGGTAATGGCCCGCACAGTAACTAAGCTCACCGATGCATTTCAGTCGCCGAGTGATCATAGCCAGTAGGCAATTGTTCCCCGAGCAGTTCTGCCAGCAGAGTGGACGTCACCGCCCGGAAATGACGTTCAAGAGTTTGTGGTTCGCGTCGAATACTGACCCTGATGATTCGACTCACGAGCTAGTTATACTCACCCGTTAATTGTGCTCAAAGGATGCGCACTTGGGTGGGTAGTCATACACACGCCATGCATGCATCATACTATTACACTTGTGCAATGATTATGCGTTCCATCTACTTCTAATCTCGCAGTAAGTGTCATCCTGAAGTCGTTATGACTGATTGGTATTTGACCGCACTGTCAAAATAACCCCAGATTAATTATATTGCAATCCCATGTTGACTTGTCTAATCACAGAGTAATATTTTCAGCGAGTAATTATGCATTAATACAAAGAAACAACATTATAATTACAAGGTAGTTGTGCTACAATTCCAGGGTACCAATGCTCATGAGGCAATGTCAGTCTGTTAGTGAATGCTTTCAATCTCAATGTACCTATTCTTACGGGGAAATTCCGGTCTGCTGGTGAATACTGCCAATCCCAAGACACTATACTGACGGGGAAATACAAGTTTGTTAGTGTGTGCCGCCAATCCCAGGGCACCCTTACTTAAGGGGAAATGACAGTCTGCTGGTGGATGCTTTCAATTCCAAGGCACCTCTACTTACGGGGAAATGCCAGTCTGCTGTTGGATGCTGCTGGCCATGTTATCCTGGGAGTACATTCCTGCAGGAGTGTTGAACTGGTGATGAATGATCTGAGACATAGACGGAAGGTAATCAGCGAACACCTCCGTACACCGCCAATGGGTGAGTGGAAGCCTTCATAGCACTGCCAGTCACGGAGTGTGCACTTGAACTCATGGTTGCTCTGATATCTATGACGATGTGTCACTGATCTCGAACAGTGAAGCGACACTCGAAAATCCATTCGAACGCCAAAACCGACATAACGCATCTCACAGATGTCAGCACACGACAGCGCCTGGCAAGTATGCCGTCGGCAATGCTCGCGTGTGTTGCGGCACAGCCAACGCGTCGACGCGGCTGTGCACTTCAGCCCTGGCACGTGTACAGCATTTTGCCACGTTCGCCGTTGGCGGAAGGGGGAGGAGGGTGCGACCCCTGGCGTTTCGAAACGAAACGTGCTAGAGAGACGAAGCAAAAAGGGCGTCTGTGGTTGGATGAAACCTCGCGATTGACACCCGATTTGTGTACCTAGGGTTGTTAGGTGACCCTCCAAGTCAGATCAAAGGTCAAAGTTTGCAAAAGTCGATACTTTTTGCAGTTCGGTCGCAAGCATTTCCTAAACGGGATTGTTTTGGAAACCCTTCCAAAAAAGAATTACGGTTGCCTGGCAGAGACATTTACACGGGGGATGGACTTTCCCTGAGAAAGGACAGCTTCCCCGCGGCGGGGGCACTCACCCTGGGGGACCGACCGGTGTCGAGACGGTCGGCGGGCCAGCTTCCGGCCACCGAGCGCACCTGGGAGGCTACCTGCAACACACGCCGACACAGACATCCGCTGAGGCATGCTGCGGTCTGCTGCGATCCGCCACTACACGGCGGCGGAGATCGGAACTACGGCTGCGGCATCTGCTGCCACTACTAATACCACATCCTCGGCCACTACGGCTGCTGCGGCGGCTACTACTGTGGTGCTAGAGTATGAAGGACGCCGACTAATCTGGACTGCAGGGTGTGGGCTGTCTACGACGCACGTCGAATAACATCTCCGCTGCGCCGCCTCCCCACGTCTAGGGGTGGCAGCTGCTGCCTCCCCACGTCGGGTGGCCGCTGCCGCCTCCCCACGTCTGGTAGCAGCTGCCGCCTCCCCACGTCTGGTGGCCGCTGCCGCCTCCCCACGTCTGGTGGCCGCTGCCGCCTCCCCACGTCGGGTGGCCGCTGCTGCCTCCCCACGTCGGGTGGCCGCTGCCGCCTCCCCACGTCGGGTGGCCGCTGCTGCCTCCCCACGTCGGGTGGCCGCTGCCGCCTCCCCACGTCGGGTGGCCGCTGCTGCCTCCCCACGTCGGGTGGCAGCTGCCGCCTCCCCACGTCGGGTGGCAGCTGCCGCCTCCCCACGTCTGGTGGCCGCTGCCGCCTCCCCACGTCGGGTGGCAGCTGCCGCCTCCCCACGTCGGGTGGCAGCTGCCGCCTCCCCACGTCTGGTGGCCGCTGCCGCCTCCCCACGTCGGGTGGCAGCTGCCGCCTCCCCACGTCGGGTGGCCGCTGCCGCCTCCCCACGTCGGGTGGCCGCTGCCGCCTCCCCACGTCGGGTGGCCGCTGCCGCCTCCCCACGTCTGGTGGCAGCTGCCGCCTCCCCACGTCGGGTGGCCGCTGCCGCCTCCCCACGTCGGGTGGCCGCTGCCGCCTCCCCACGTCGGGTGGCAGCTGCCGCCTCCCCACGTCTGGTGGCAGCTGCCGCCTCCCCACGTCGGGTGGCAGCTGCCGCCTCCCCACGTCGGGTGGCAGCTGCCGCCTCCCCACGTCTGGTGGCAGCTGCCGCCTCCCCACGTCGGGTGGCCGCTGCCGCCTCCCCACGTCGGGTGGCCGCTGCCGCCTCCCCACGTCTGGTACCAGCTGCCGCCTCCCCACGTCTGGTGGCCGCTGCCGCCTCCCCACGTCGGGTGGCCGCTGCCGCCTCCCCACGTCGGGTGGCAGCTGCTGCCTTCCCACGTCGGGTGGCAGCTGCTGCCTCCCCACGTCGGGTGGCCGCTGCCGCCTCCCCACGTCGGGTGGCCGCTGCCGCCTCCCCACGTCGGGTGGCCGCTGCCGCCTCCCCACGTCTGGTAGCAGCTGCCGCCTCCCCACGTCGGGTGGCAGCTGCTGCCTCCCCACGTCGGGTGGCCGCTGCCGCCTCCCCACGTCTGGTAGCAGCTGCCGCCTCCCCACGTCGGGTGGCCGCTGCCGCCTCCCCACGTCGGGTGGCCGCTGCCGCCTCCCCACGTCGGGTGGCAGCTGCCGCCTCCCCACGTCGGGTGGCAGCTGCCGCCTCCCCACGTCGGGTGGCCGCTGCCGCCTCCCCTCGTCGGGTGGCAGCTGCCGCCTCCCCACGTCGGGTGGCAGCTGCTGCCTCCCCACGTCGGGTGGCAGCTGCTGCCTCCCCACGTCGGGTGGCAGCTGCCGCCTCCCCTCGTCTGGTGGCCGCTGCCGCCTCCCCACGTCGGGTGGCAGCTGCTGCCTCCCCACGTCGGGTGGCAGCTGCCGCCTCCCCACGTCGGGTATCCGCTGGCAATTCTAAATCGCACCAGATGTTCGGCTGTCGGCATCTGCCAGATTTGAACCCGAAGAAAACTACGGTGGCCTATCTGCCTGGCTACGGTCAGGCGAACAGTCCCTGTGCTCTGGCTTACCAGTGTAACTCGCGCACCGGTCTCCTGGCATTGACTCACGGTACGGCACATTTGTAATCGTATTGGTAGCTTAGATAGCTTAGATGGCTTAGATGGTAGATTTGAACACAATGAGGTAGTTATATCAGAGCTTCAGATCCTTCCCATCCAGTCTGGAACCGAAACTGCCAAGCTGCCAAGCTGCATGACCAGCTGCTTAAGCATTTGGTCGCATCGGGAATTAAAGCATGTCGTCCGAACAAATGCCGATTTTAATGCTGGAAGGGCGTTAAAAGAGTATCAGCTTTAAGTCCAGGCACCGCGTGAGTAAACGCACCATGCGATAATTTTATTTCGTTACATTTGACACAAATGACAGTACTCCTAAGCCTGTGCGCGGCAGGTGGTGTCTCTGCGAATACTGCAGCGCTTGACCTGCGTACCCGACAATAAAGCACTGTGTTTACTCGCACAATGAGACTGAAGGAACGCTTAATGTGGCACGTTCCGGTGCACGCTGTCGCTTTACATTTGGCGCCGACGGCAAACACTCTCCTCCCATTTTCGCGAGGACCGCGGGAGAACGCACAGCGTTAATCAGCCAACGGTAGCAGTGGGAAACATTGATCTCAGCGAGGAAATAATTTTGACCCGAGTGTGACATGTGACGTTAAATGTCACATCAGAGTGGCTTGGCAGCAATTGTCTAGCATAACTTTGATTTTATTCACGATAACTACGCTCTGAGTTGTGTATGACGCCGGCCCGTTGTCACGTTACACGTCGCCGTCTCTGAAAATCTAGGCGTGGAGATATTCATCCACCAATAGGTGACCCGTATTCTACTCTGCTCCCACAGTTCGAAAATCGCCTTTGCCTATGTCGCATCGTTTGCACACGGCTGGCGCAACGGTGAAAATCAACGTTGCACGTTCGGAAAGCTCCATATACGACACTAAGATGGTCGTACACTAGGACAAATGGCCACGAAGCTCCAGTCGGTGACATTGTCCCGTGATTATCTAGCGGCCGCCAGTTACCACAACGGCAACATCCACCCCAAGTATGACGTAACCAAACCGCATCGGGACTAAAGAGTCACAGTCAACTGCAACATCAAGAAAACGTGACGGTGTCCGACACCGCCTCCCAAGAAAATTTCCAGCCAAGGGAACCGGGGATCATTGAGAACACGGGAGATTCACGGTCATTCACGGTCACGGTCATTCACGGTCATTCAAATCGTGAACAAATGCCACGGCCCATTTTGACAATATTCCTGCGCCAACAACACCGGATATGCCACGTGGGTTCTCTGTGTATCTATATTTCATCTGGCGGGAAGAAAATATCTTCCTTGTAATCTTATGGAAAATATTAAATGAGTGAGCGTATTAGACCGCCCAGCGTGGAACTATCCAGACTGTTGGTCTGACTTCTAAGCTAAGCTAATATCACATTGGATACAAGCTTCATTGCGTTCCACCTTTCCGCTATATCCTATTATGTTTATTCCGCTATTATTTCCGCTATGATTATTTCCGCTATGATTATTTCCGCTATGATTATTTCCGCTATAATTATTTCCGCTATGATTACTTCCGCTATGATTATTTCCGCTATGATTATTTCCTATACCTTATTATTTTTTAGACTGTTTACAATCATCGTCCCTACCCCCACCCATCCCGCGCCATGTAGAGCTCTATCTGTCATGCTAATTATAGTAAGTCAATACAAGGCATTTCACTGATTATCTTAATTACCTGGTTCCAGCAACGAGTCGCGTACACATTATTTTTTGTGGGGCAAGCGTTACCAATTATTACCAATTCCGCTCGAAGTCAGCCTCATGTTTGCGTAGCGCATGGTCTGGTACGTGCTGGGCTCCCCATGCATGCGTAAGCGGGAAACATAAGCATTGACAGGTTCATTCTGCACGTCCACGATAATGAGACCATCTACGAACACGATATCGATGCGATTCTAGTCTACTTGACATTGAGGCTTGCAGGTCAAACGCCCAGCTCGCGGGAAGCTAATTCAAAGAAACGCAAGACTGAAACGAGACAAACGGGTGGGGCATGCACGCTGCCAGTGGCGTCCCACGACTGGCAACCAATGATCCCCAGCTGGTGAACCTTCCCTGCAACATCACGGATTCGGCATTAGTGCGGTATAAGTGTGACATCAGTGTGACATCAGTACGCCATCAGTGCGTACGACTTCAGTGCGACATTAGTGCGGCATAAATTCGGCATCAGTACGGCATCGATTGGGCGATGCGGAGGACGGGAGGGCTAGTGGGCGATGATGGTGATGGTGATGGTGATGGTGATGGTGATGGTGATGGTGATGGTGATGGTAATTGTGACGGTGACGGTGACGGTGACGGTGACGGTGACGGTGATGGTGATGGTGATGGTGATGGTGATGGTGATGGTGATGGTGATGGTGATGGTGATGGTGATGGTGATGGTGATGGTGATGGTGATGGTGATGGTGATGGTGATGGTGATGGTGATGGTGATGGTGATGGTGATGGTGATGGTGATGGTGATGGTGATGGTGATGGTGATGGTGATGGTGATGGTGATGGTGATGGTGATTGGGTATGTCCTCCGTCACCAGAGCTGGGCCGACCAGCGGGACGGACTAGAGTCAAATTCGGATCGGAACACGAATACGAACAGCGGTCTGCCTCCATCATTACACCACCAAAGGCTTGACCCTGGCCTGTATGTGGTATCTTGACACATGCCCCGGAGCAGGGCGATGGTGACCGCGACAAGTCGCGCTTCTGCACGGAACGCGCTAGCGAAGCAGGACGAAGTGGGTCGCACACGAGCGTGTGTGGTGGCCAGGCTTCGCAACTTAAATCTGAGCTCTAGCACCTGCTTGAGCTTGAGTCTGAGCACCAGACTTTATGCTTCCGCCTTTGATGTCCGATCAAATGTTTAACTGTCACACAAGTCAGACGTGCTCTAACTCAACGCGCAAGCGATCTGCATGCGAAAAGTGTGCCGAGAGTTCCTTCAAACACTTTGGAATTTGTCACCTTTGTATTCCCTACAAATGTAATGGAGCGTCACAAGTTGCCACCTTTGTATTCCCTACAAATGTAATGGAGCGTCACAAGTTGTCACCTTTGTATTCCCTACAAACGTAATGGGCTAATATTGTATTCCCTACAAATGTAATGGAGCGTCACAAGTTGCCACCTTTGTATTTCCCTACAAATGTAATGGAGCGTCACAAGTTGTCACCTTTGTATTTCCTACAAATGTAATGGAGCGTCACGTTCCGGCCATGGCACGCTGTTTATCTCGTTTTGAAACGATATTTTGAAACCCGTGTCAACAATCACTATTTGTATGTGCCCAAGTGAACAAATTGCGGTCGGATTCAATTCATGATCTCAAGTAACCGAAGATATACGAATATAAACATGATATTCCAGTGAACTGGATCAATGAGGCAAAATACCACTTTCATAAATCACATTAATGACCATGTTATTTTGTCGTGTCGCATGTTATTCATGCCATTTGAGATCTTCTGCTGCATTAAACTGCGATTTCGATTTCGTTAAAAACTGAGTCTTCTCTAGCATAATATCATGACGTAACATCATCACATCAAAATATTATGACATCACCATAACATCATAACAGCACAACATCATCAAGCCATAGCATCACACCTCATGGCTTGACGTAACCTGAAGAACAGGAAGATAAACAACATAATTGTGATATTATTGCTCAGTAACTATGCAAATAACAGGGAATCGGTCTCGCGGTTCAAAGTATATCTGGGAAAACGCTTAGGGGATCGCATCAAATTCCGCGCTGGCGAGGGTCAACCAACTTCACTTTCGGAACAATGATTCATCCAGCATCGCAACACCCAGGTTCAAGTCACACTTGCAAGTCAATGTCGCACATGGGGCAGTGTCACATATGAAGAACACAGCCTCGGCAAATCGATGTCACACATAGAGCAGTGTCAAACATCAAGACCACAATCACAGTAAGTCGTCACATAGAGCAATGCAAACGTTGTCCCATGTAGAACAGCCCCCCCCCTCCCAGCAGGTCACCACTTCACAGCACTAAAGCTGGGAGCTGTCGGTGGAGCAGTGCGGTATCCAGCAGTGTGGCACACCCAGAGTCAGAACGACAATGTGGCACCAGTGCCACAGTGTTGCCCACATACCGCGGTACCAGTGCCAAAGTGTTGCCCACATTCTGCGGCATCAGTGTCACAGTGTTGCCCACATACTGCGGCACCAGTGCCACAGTGTTACCCACATACTGCGGCACCAGTGTCACAGTGTTGCCCACATACTGCGGCACCAGTGTCACAGTGTTGCCCACATAATGCGGCACCAGTGTCACAGTGTTGCCCACATACTGCGGCACCAGTGCCACAGTGTTGCCCACATACCGCGGCACCAGTGCCAAAGTGTTGCCCACATACCGCGGCACCAGTGCCACAGTGTTACCCACATACTGCGACACCAGTGTCACAGTGTTGCCCACATACTGCGGCACCAGTGCCACAGTGTTGCCCACATGCTGCGGCATCAGTGCCACAGTGTTACCCACATACTGCGGCACCAGTGCCACAGTGTTACCCACATACTGCGACACCAGTGGCACAGTGTTGCCCACATACTGCGACACCAGTGGCACAGTGTTACCCACATACTGCGGCCACAGTGCCACAGCGTGACACTGGCACCGGTGACAGTGGTGTCACAGTGGGACAGGGTGACGTCATGGTAGTAGAAGATGACGTGACGAAGGTGACGGGATGACGTCACTGTGTGAAGTGATGATGACACGGTGGTAGAAGACGACGGCATACACTGGACGGCACCGACACTGACACCAGTCACTTCTTCGCTCACGGGACGGATGAAGTTGACAGCGGATCGGAGCCACCGTCCAGGATTTGATCAATGACGTAGGAATGGGGTTCAATAGTCGGGACCAGCGAGTGTGGCGCTTCAGCGGATGAGACCAGTGTTGAGGCGGATCCATTGCGCAGATGGGAGCACTATTTTGGATGATCCATTGAACGGATGAGACCACTATTATGACGGATCTATTGAGCTGATGAGACGACTACTGTGGCGGATCCATTGAGCGGATGAGACGACCACTGTGGCGGATCCATTGATTGCAGTGAATGTGCAGCTTCTGTCAGCTGTATGAGAGGACAGGCTCGTTGTGTCAGCTGTAGGAGAGGACAGGCTCGTTCTCCAATTTATCAGCGCCACGATCTTTATTCTGAGGAGAAAAGAGGGAATGCCTTTCTACGGTTACACAAAAATAGATATTTAATCGCACGCGTGATACAAAGCTTTTATTCAACGTATTGTTCATATGGATGGCAACATTAAGAGGTTCTACAACTATCAGGGTGTACGACGTTTTGCAATGGTGTTTAGTTTACTACCCCAATTTCCGACAAGCCATCACCAGCAGTCCACTTCAATCCTGCGAGTAAATGCTATTTATTGGCTTTCACCCTCCCCCCCCCACCACTTTTTCGAGCTGCATGCACAGGTGACTGTACCAGGTGTGACAGACGTGACAGGTGACATGTGTGACAGCCGACCATACTGTGGGTGTGTGACAGCTGTTACCGACATTCCCGACGGGGTTCGTACCAGGTCAAGTTCACCTGTAGGTACCAGGTACCCCACCTGACCTCATTACAGAGTAGATGCAGCAAATAGAACCTCTGCCGGCCCAGTTATCAGTGGAATGTGAGGCGACTCAGAAGGTCTGTAAGCACCTGGACTATACCAGGCCATCCCCACCTGGCCTTATTGCAGAGCAGGCACGACAGATAGGACCTCTGCCATCCCAGCTCTAAGGGAATGCGAGGCGATTTAGATGGTCTCAGGCACATGGACTGTACCAGGTCATCCCCACCTGCCCTCAACGCAGCAGGTGTACGGCAAATAGGACCTCTGCTATCCCAGTTAGCAGGGGAAAATGAGGCGACTCAGAGGGTCTCTAGGCACCTGGACTATGCCCGGCCATCCCACGTGACCCGTTCGCAATCCTCGCAACACCTAAATGTTGTTGAAAATGTGTGGCAGTAGGGCCTATGACATTACTAAATGATGCAGGTTTGCAAATTTGGTCCCACACAACATTCTGCTCTGTGAATGCATTTTCTGACATGCTTTGTCCACCTATAGCCAGCTGAGTGTTGAGGTTGCCTGCCACACCGGTACGGTATCGGCCGGGCGGGATGGCCTGGATGACCCAGCAGTCGGAACGGGAGGCGTAATCAAGCGATAGCACGTCTCCCGCCGGCAACTCGACCAACACCGGCGCCAGCCTACTGACCTTGGTCTCAGCGTGCTGGTCCGATGACACGACGTGGTGTCTACTCACCGGACCGTTCGGCTACTAACTGGGTCGCCGCCCGCTAACGGCCCATCCGTCCCCCCCAGGGCGCGTGACATTGACTGCCGGCCGGCCATTGGCTCAAGACAGAGAATGTCAGCAGAAATTCGGTGACGCTATCGGAGGCTAGGCTGGCGGTCGGCCACCTGCGACGTGACGTGACGTGACGTGACGCCGGGCGCCAACGGCGTCGCCTCGTCACGTCACAAGAAACCCCGCCGAATCACGTTGCGTTACATGGCGGCGCTTAGCACCAGGTCACGCCATCCGCGTCACTCCACGGGGTGCCGCCACGTCCCGTCTCATTTCGTCACGTCAGAGCACGTCATGCCACGTCATGGCATGTCGTGTCACGTCGCATCACTCCATGTCACGTCACGGCATGCCACTGCACGTCGCAATGCCCCATGACAAGTCACGTCACATCACATCACGTCGCGATCACATCACGCCGGATCACGTCACATTGGGCAGCCTCATGCCACACCATGACGTGTCATGTCACGTCACAGCACGTCATGACACAGCATGCCAAGTCAAAGTCACAAGTCACGCCATTTGATGTAACGAAGGCAATGCTGTCGCCACCATGATTACACGGCCAGCAGTTATTTGGATCGTAATTTGCGCCTCGATATCTGGCAACAATGTGACATCCGCGTAATTGGCTATCTGATATAGAGTTACACAACATTCGGATATGTATATAGCGTACGTTACACAACACAGACGTCTCATGAAATAGAGTACGATATACATCAGTCGCTCTTGAAGCTGTTACCTCACGCACACTTTCGCCACGAACGTACGGATTGAAACACGCGTCCTTTGTGCACATCACAGTGTCCAATGCACGTCACAGCGTCCAATTCACATCACAGTCTTAAATACACATCATAGCGTTCAATTCACATCATAGTGTCCAATACATATACAGTGTCCAATACACTGCACTCAGCAAACAACACAACGATCATAGCGCAAGGTGATGCCGACTAACAAAACGAATATGCAAACATATCACTGGAAAGCATCAGTGCATCGGCACATGACAGCCAACGATAAGCGTTGCGCTCCTCACAAAATTCCGGCACGTTGCGACTGACCTATACCCCAAACACGCGCATTGTCAACCCATCCGGGGCGCAGGTGTGCGGCTCTGTGCCTGAGCACCATACAGACGGCAGCACATCTTGCTCCCGCTCACATCCCTGACAAACAGACTTGTATTGAGGTAATCCACAATGGACTTGTGGCTATTACGACCTCGCGTTAATTGGATAATACAGCGCAGCACAAAAGGTCAAACTCACATAACAGTTAAACCGGTGGCCATACATGTCATAATAATAATACAAAATACAGCAGGACGAGCAGCAGATCAGTCTGGCACGGGCGGCACGTTAAACAGGTGCTGCCGTAGGTGGCAGCGAGTTGTATATAAGTGGTGGTCTGGAGCTAAATTCTTGAGTTTCGCTCTTATCTACCCTCCCACCCTTATCTGTGTTTCGCTCCTATCTCCCACCCCCTCTCTCCCTCTCTCTCTATCTCTCTCTCTCTCCTTTCCAAAGGCATGAGTCAATGGTTGCAACGTGATCGTCTGTCAGGCGATACGCTGCTGCTGCTATCTGTTTACCTGTTGCATTGCGTGTTTTCTGAATACCAGAGGCGAGATAAATATGTTTACTGGGATGACTTAGACTTATTGCTCAGATACAAACGATAAGTGATGACATCAATAAGCGACGTGACCCACTCATTTGCGTCGTTGGCACGCACCACCAGACTGGAGGCACCAGCTGCCTGTAAGACACTGCTGGACGCACCACCCGACTGTCAGACACTGCTGGACACACCACCCGACCGTCAGACACTGCTGGACACACCACCCGACCGTCAGACACTGCTGGACACACCACCCGACCGTCAGACACTGCTGGACACACCACCCGACCGTCAGACACTGCTGGACATACCACCCGACCGTCAGACACTGCTGGACGCACCACCCGACCGTCAGACACTGCTGGACGCACCACCCGACCGTCAGACACTGCTGGACGCAACACCCGACTGTCGGACACTGCTGGACGCACCACCCGACCGTCAGACACTGCTGGACGCACCACCCGACTGTCAGACACTGCTGGACGCACCACCCGACTGTCGGACACTGCTGGACGCACCACCCGACTGTCGGACACTGCTGGACGCACCACCCGACTGTCAGACACTGCTGGACGCACCACCCGACCGTCAGACACTGCTGGACACACCACCCGACCGTCAGATACTGCTGGACACACCACCCGACCGTCAGACACTGCTGGACACACCACCCGACTGTCGGACACTGCTGGACGCACCACCCGACTGTCGGACACTGCTGGACGCACCACCCGAATGTCGGACACTGCTGGACGCACCACCCGACTGTCGGATACTGCTGGACGCACCACCCGACCGTCAGACACTGCTGGACGCAACCACCCGACTGTCAGATACTGCTGGACGCACCACCCGACCGTCAGATACTGCTGGACGCACCACCCGACTGTCAGACACTGCTGGACGCACCACCCGACCGTCAGATACTGCTGGACGCACCACCCGACTGTCAGATACTGCTGGACGCACCACACCCGACCGTCAGATACTGCTGGACGCACCACCCGACTGTCAGACACTGCTGGACGCACCACCCGACCATCAGATACTGCTGGACGCACCATCCGACCGTCAGACACTGTTCGACGCACCCTCCGACTGTCAGACACTGCTGGACGCATCACCCGACTGTCAGACACTGCTGGACGCACCACTCGACTGTCAGACACTGCTGGACGCACCACCCGACTGTCAGACACTGCTGGACGCACCACCCGACTGTCAGACACTGCTGGACGCACCACCCGACTGTCAGACAATGCTGGACGCACCACCCGACCGTCAGACACTGCTGGACGTGGCATGTCGGCAGAGGTGCCGAGACAAAGCGATCAGAGCGTCTTGATACCAATTTATGCGCCAGGTTAATGTGTGTAACAGCGGTATGCAAACCACCGAGTCAAGTATCCTGACTCACTAATACAGAGCGAGCACACTGGGCTTGTCCAGTTGAACACGACGAGCTTTCTTTCACTTCCTGATGCTCGATGTACTGACCTTTTTAGCAAGCTGGTCATTTGCCGATCCAAGCATACTGGACAGGCCCCCGCTGACCTGTGAGACATGCGGCGCCGCACCCCTCACCTGTGGTCAGATACCAAGGTCAGTGGCAGAGGTCACATACAATTGTCAGCGGCAGAGGTCAGCGGCAGAGACCACGTGCAATTGTCAGCCGAAGAGGGCAGATACAAGGGTCACATAGAGTTGTCAGCCGCAAAGGTTAGATACAAGGGTCACAGACAGTTGTCAACTGCAGAGGTCAGATATTGGGTCACAGACAGTTGTCAACCGCAGAGGTCAGATACAGGGGTCACATACAGTTGTCAGCCACAGCGGTCAGATACAGAGAACCGACATAGCGGTCAGATGTAGGAGACCGACACAGGGGTCAGATACAGTAGACAGCGGCAGAGGGCAGCAGACACGGGTCGATACGAGACAGCGGCAAGGGCGACACGAGGTCGACACGAGGTCGATACAGACAGCGGCAGAGGGCAGACACACGGTCAGACACGGGTCGAACGAGACAGCGGCAGAGGGCAGACACGCAGGTCAGACACAGAGGTCAGATACAGTAGACAGCGGCAGAGGGCAGACACACAGGTCAGACACAGGGGTCAGATACAGTAGACAGCGGCAGAGGGCAGACACGCAGGTCAGACACAGAGGTCAGATACAGTAGACAGCGGCAGAGGGCAGACACGCAGGTCAGACACAGAGGTCAAACACGGAGGTGAATATGACCTCATGTGGACTCCGCCTGCTGTGTAATAAGTTGCATGAGACTCACATAATACGCTACGTCACGTACGTGAAATACAGATCTTACTCGAAATCCATGTTATCGCCCATCATTATCATGTATTGCCAATCAGCTCATCTGTCAGTGAACCAATTCTTCTTTCGATTCTTTGTAATATTTTGTGTTTTAATTTGAAGGTTAAATTAACCGATCATTGTTGATCCTGTCTGCCTCACTTTTTAGTTGACTACAACCAGCAGCATTACTTCTTATTTCTTGTCTTACCTCCTCTGCTGAACAAACCACTTGGAAAAAATTTGGAAGGAGGCGCTCGTTATTAATGTTAACCTTGAAAACATTTCTGATCAGATCTAACCACGTAGCCCGTTGTCATGCACAAAAGCCGGATGTGTATTCCGATTTGCATGGCACTTATCACACCCTCGCTTTCGATCGCGCTGCCCCTCCCCTCCCCCTATATCTCGCCTCCATCTCGCCCTGCCCGTGACGCACTCACCTGGGGATCAGGATGCATGCGCAGGTAGGAGGCGACCATGGGCGTGTCGCGCCTGACTTTCGGCCCGGGCGTGATCAGCGGTGTGGAGCGATACGGCTGTAGACAGGGGAGCTCACTGTTAGTGGCCTCTCAAACATCTCCTCGTGTGATGGACCAGAGCTCACTGTCAGAACCTTCTCAATCATCTTCAACACATGTTCACTGTCAGAACCATCTCAAACATCTCCACACACGATGTACCAGGACTGGACAGCTTACTGTCAGTAGCCTCTAAGATATCTCCACACACGATGTACCAGGACTGGAGAGCTTACTGTCAGAAGCCTCTGAAAATATCCATAAACGATGGACCAGAACTGGAGAGCTTACTGTCCCTCTCAAACATCTCCCCATGTGATGGGCCAGAGTTCACTGTCAGAACCCTCTCAAACATCTCCTCATGTGATAGGCCAGAGTTCACTGTCAGAACCCTCTCAAACATCTCATGTGATAGGCCAGAGTTCACTGTCAGAACCCTCTCAAACATCTCCACAAGTGATGTACCAGAGCTCGCTGTATATCTCACTCCAGAGTACACCCCCAGCGTTGTGTCAGTGCCGAGTTTTTGGCATGGCCGAGTTTTTAGATGCTCGTGCCAACTACTGTCTGGAAAAGGTGGCTTTTGTTCCGCAGTGCCTGATGTTGCCCACCTCTATGTCGACCACAATGGCGTGACTGAACTCGCCCACCTCTATGTCGACCACAAAGGCGTGATTGAACTTGCCCACCTCTATATCGACCAGAACGGCTCCGTTCGATGGGCCACAGACCCCCTGCCGACGGTCCACAAACCCCCGCCGACGGGCCCCAGACTCCCGCCGACGGGCCCCAGACTCCGCCGACGGTCCGCAGACCCCAACCGACGGTGCAGACCCCAACCGACGGGCCCCAGACTCCGCCGACGGTCCGCAGACCCCAACCGACGGTCCCCAAACCTCCCCGCCGTCGGTCTACAGAGCTCGTCGACGGGCCACAGGCCCCACCGTTCGACGTCCGCCGGTTGGAATGCAGCCGCCTATATTGGCCGCGCCCACCACCGCCAGACGAGCTGCCAAATCGCAGGTGGCAGGTGGCGCTGCCACACAGCCGACAGCCGCCGGCCTGCCGCCGCCCCGTAGCTGCCATCGCCGCTCACCGGCGCATCCAGGATTTGGCACGCGGAGGCGTCCGGAATTGTGGTGGCCCCTGGACTCTTGTGCCCATCCCCTCACTCGGAGTGTCTCTATCGTGAAACATTTTCTTGATAATTAGAGCAACGGGAACGGTAGCACTGACCTCAAATGACAAGACTTCCACCATTAAGCGTTTGTTGATGTCAAAGTTAGCTCATATGCTTATAACCTTACCCAATCCTTCCAAATATTAAAAGGTCCAGACATATTTTTTCAACTTTCTTTGGGGTACCAGAAGAGGCTAAAACACAAAAGAGCTCAAGTAAGGGAAAGACAATTAACATAAAGTTATCGCAAGCTTATGAGCAGTGAGGGTATTGCAAGCAACATATATTAAAACACGCGATGGACGAGTGTATGCGCTTCTCTTGTGATCTAAGTATGAAATATTGAGTGAGAGAATTCATTCGAAATCCAAATACAAAATTATGTTCAAAGGCAAGATTAACCCGGGAGTGGGGGAGTGGGGGAGTGGGGGGGGGGGGCATTTTACACCCCTCCTAAGGTTTTCCGCGGATAGTAAAAAAACGGCGCGCGTCTGGGCGCCGAAATTTAGCATTCCTTTTCCCACATCAATTTGGCATGTCGTGTAAAAATTTTGAGGTAAGGTCGTCTACGTTGAACGAGTTAGTCAAGGTCAAGTATGGTCACCTCCATAGACGTTCAACCACTCGTCACGCTTTAACGGATAAAGATAGTTGAAGGAAGTATTCAATGTTTGCTTATCTTTAGGGTGCAACAAGATGCACCATAATATTTTTTTTAAAACATGTTTTAACGACTTCTTAGTTTTGCATATTTGCCCGTTAGGGCTAAAATCAAAGATGCTGGTTAAAGTAAAAAAAAATTTACTAATGGAAAGTTGACTTAAAACAACGTTTTCCAGTCCGCTCCACCCATTAGGAAAGAAAACGTCAAAAAAATGTAAAACTAAAATTGTAAAATGTTGATATTTTTGGGTTGGCCAGCATTTTGGAGTCGTGGACGATTTCACGTTCTTTTTCTGATTCAATTTTTGTATTTATTAAATATCTATCAAAATGAACTCCCCACAGCCAAGAACATGATGTCACTTGTGACCATATGCAACCCCCCCCCCCCTAGTGACCTCTCTTCTTGGGGACGACAATTTTGGAGGTTGTTTCTGGCCCTACTCGTCGAGCGCTTTTCCACGACACCACCTTCGTTTCCGTACAACGCTTGATTTGAAGATTAGAGAGGGTATCAAAGCGCCCCGTCCGAGGCGGGGTGTCAGGATCAGACCGGAAAGACGCGGGTTATGGCATGGAATACGTAAGGCCAAGTCATATGGCATTGATTCGATTCAGTTACCACGAAGATCTCACTGAACTAAAAACTGCAAGATACCTACACAAAATTTGTGTATTTTTGTTACCAATCTCTCTTTAGACATTTATGGGCGCGAATTATCAATTCTGGTCGAAGCGCCCTAAAGCCCAAATAACTAACTAACTCTTTAGACATTTACCTTCCAACATTAGGGGAACATACACACACACACACACACACACACAAACACACACATACACACACACATACATATATATACATGTATATATAAGATATATATATATATATATATATATATATATATATATATATATATATATATATATATATATATATATATATATATATATATATATATATGTATATATATATATACATAGCATACCGCCATACTATAGACCATTACGCTAGACCATTCTAGTGATAATATAATGCTTGCCAAGCCCAATCGTGCCATTCAGAATAATTATAGTGGTGAACATCGATTCATCTCCACAGTTAGCTTATCGTTGTCGTCTCTCAACAAAAACCATTAGTAATTCACTGAATAACAAGCGATACAGCGATATTGTACAATTCGTGAGGAACTCCCATGGTGGTATGATTTAGCTAATATAGCTCTTCAGTTCATGCAATACAACTTTGCGAATCGCGGTATTCCTACAAATACATTGCTCGGCATATTGGGAAGAAATGATTTAATTTCAGCAGTTTTTTCTCCCGGCAATATTGCACTTATACTTGACGTGACATATCACTCAGGAATTGAAGTTAGCGACACAGGGCGATAGCATATTAATTCACCATTCAATATCCGGTTCGGAATTAGCAATCGTTTCGCAACAGTTTCATTTGCCCAGCATTTAGTCCCACCCAATTTATATATTCCTCGCATTGTTCGGGGAGCAGGTAATATGATGCATGCGTCATATTCCAACGACATTCACCAAGCATTGAATAGTTCCGAAATCAAATAAGGCAGTATGCTGAAAAAAGCAATGTGGAAAATGCGGACATGGTCTGTCTCAGTTATCCATTAGTTCGTCTGCTACCCAGTGCATCTGGGACAGACGTCCATCTGCAAGTCAATATCCGGGGCATATGTCCATCTGCAGCCCAACACCACGGGCATATGTCCTGCAACTGAATATCCGGGGCAGACGTCCGTCTGCAACTCAACATCCGGGGCAGACGTCCATCTGCAGCTGAACATCCGGCACCAGCAGGGGCAGCAGGGTGCAGGCCCCGGATCCCCACATGACTTGCACCTTCGCCGTCGGAGCCGCGGTCGCCTGGCGCGAATTTTCACGGCTCGTATACACCACTTGAAGTCGCAAACTTGGCGAAAACTTGGCGCAAGCTTGGCGACAGTTCGTGCCTTCCTATGCCTTCACACCGTCAACTGGCACCCAGCAGCAGCCACACACGCTGCGCTCAGCCGCAATGGCCCAAAGTTTCCGCCACGGCCAACTACCTTCGCGTTGGCCTTTGCAGGAAGTGCCGGCCGGCTTGGGAACCGGCCGGCGACGGGCGACGGACGCAGAATGCCGCCGATGGGTCGCGAGTCGCCGACACGCGAGTCAGGTCGTCGAGTTGTTTTCGGCTGGTGTTTGGTCGGGTGCGCGGGCCGTGTTTATTTTCGCCGCACGAGGTTGGTGCTGCGGTCAGTCGCGAGCAGGATGCACGAGCCAGATGCTGTGGCTGCCGTCGGACGGTATTGAAATCCGCAGCCAAAGTTATCACGCGTAATGTTTCTTGAAGCAATGAACGACTTCGCTGGTGTTTGCAAATGGTCCTGTGCGAGGCAATGGCGCCGTTTCGTAGAAGTGAGCACGTCCACGGACACGAGATCACGCATTGTGCCGTGATTGTCCGGCATTGTGGAAGGAGCATACGTTGAAGTGTCCCAACAATTCAATATCGAGTGGACAATGCACCGGCAAAGTTGGGCAAACAACACCTCGCTGTAGGAGAACGAGAGGCATTTTGGCCCTTCAACGATCGATCATAGTGAGTACCCATAGTACCCATAGATCATAGTAAAGCTGAAGACGTTTAAACTAAACAAATTGTCTTCCGCCACAATTTGATGGTAGCTTATGGAATTTAGTACAGCAACACTTCCCTCAAGCCACCGTGGTGGGTCTGGCTGTTATTGCCAGCTGATCAATAGTTGATTAATGGCAATGGTTAACTTGTGGCCACTATGGTTGGTCTGGTTGTCAAGTGGTTAGTGGCGGTCAATAGTTAGTGGTTGACTATCGGCTATCTACGTGATATTTGCGCTAGTATGAACCATCCCGTGCAAATACAGTTTGCCTGCATTTCGCCTCAAAGTCATACTATTTCTTAGTCCTGCAAACTTACATGCGATATCCGCCAGGGTAGAAGCTCCCGAAACCATGATTTCGTCGCGCACAGCGCGTGTACCTGGATGTACCTCATCAATTACTCCTTGTAAGTGCGAACGTTCATAATACCAGTATATATTGACCCATGCTATTTAAGCTGAGCATCGGCGTCTGAAGGTACTGAAGTGAATGATAGTCAGCGGTAAATACATCACCTCCTTTGATGCAAATTAACAAAACATGGTGCTGCTAAGTATGCGAAATGATGCCCTTTGCGAGCTGTCAGTTCATTGTGGAGGTACTTGAGATATTGGTGTACCATCAGAGAGGTCAGTAATTCACTGGCAATATCTGTACTGCTACCTTACCAGTCATGGCATGCTATCCAAACCAAAACGCATGTCAATGCCCAAGCATTATCCGTGTCGCAATCGGTGGAGTATGCACATACCGAGCAGGCGTATGTGTATACCGAGCAGGAGTATGTACACACTGAGCATGAGTATGTGTATACCGAACACGAGTATGCACATACCGAGCAGGAATATACGCATACCGAACACCAGTATGCGCATTCAGAGCACCAGTATGCACATACCGAGCACCAGTATGCACATACCAAGCAGTAAGATGAGCGTTGTTGCGATGACGGCGATTGTCGTGACCACTAGTGACAGTGATACATTATTCGCGCAATAGGGTGGAATATGCCACCTACTGTACACTGAATGGACATCCCTCCCGAAGGAGTATCAACATCGTACTTCTTGGTGCGTGTTCGTGAAGTCTTCACTCCTCGCTTCTGACTGTATCCCGTTCACAAGTATCATTGCTTACGCTCACCACAACTGATCCGGGATCGTGATAACGAACATCCCGTAGCGCGATTCCAGGCGAAGTGATTACCTATGATGTGCTTTGTTATACATTGCCAGTTTATAGCATAGGTGTTTGCATCGTAATCGTTGATACCAGTGTCCCCAGATTAGGTACATACCTCGTAAAACACGCAAAGCGTAAACTGCGACACGTTCGCAACTGTCTCAAAACCTGGCTTGCAGGACTTAACACATTTGTACTAACATTATTTTCATGGCGAATTCGACATCGTGCTGTACTCGCTTCGACATCTCACACCTGACGAGAAGTCATTATTGTAACACTGACCAGCGACGATCGGTGCGCTCGTGTTTGCGTCACGTGATGCGGAAGTCGGCACAACGGTCGTCTCCAAAGGTAGGCTGGCGATGCAATGGCGCCCATTGACGTCACTTTGACGTCACCGGCCGGAAAGGTAAGCCGAGACGGCTGAGGTGCATGCCAGCACGTCGACCGGGTTCGTGTGCGGAGCGCCAGTCAGTGGTGCGCGCACTTCCGACCTGACCCGCACCGCACGAAGGGCGACCCAGCGCGCGCCGAGACCTCTGCTGGCTCGGCAGCCGAGCAATACACTTCGCAGAAGATCACAGGCAGCCTGTCGCCCGTCAGGTGGCAGACATGCGCTAACCCCCGCACCTGCCACCCCGTCCCCGATCCGCTGGCAGGCACAATGGTTTACACACCTGTCCATCTCGCCAATAGCGCAGCACAAACCAGCCACAGAAACCGCTCCGGCGCATCAGACAGACGCTGAAGCTGCAGCGTGTCTGGAGTACCGATCAGGCGCTAAAGGCAACAACAGGGCAGACAGCTCTAATTTTAGGGTTCAGTCGTTGTCTGTGTAATATGGACTTGAATTATGCATACTTACATTTCCCCAGGCCGAAAATTTAGCAGGATTGTTTACCAGGAATGTTAGATACCAAACTCGTCTAAGTTCTCGTGGGGTGAACATCCACCCAGAATGGTTTCTGAGTCGCGTGAACTCAAACTCATGACTCAGACGTCGTTCCCGTCCGAGGTCCGGTCAGGCTCCCGTCCGAGGCCCGGTCAGGCCCGGTCAGGCCGCCGTCCGAGGACTGGCCAGGTTCCCGTCCGAGGACTGGCCAGGTTCCCGTCCTAGGCTCGGTCAGGCCGCCGTCCGAGGCCCGGTCAGGCCGCCGTCCGATGACTGGCCAGGTTCCCGTCCTAGGCTCGGTCAGGCCGCCGTCCGAGGCCCGGTCAGGCCGCCGTCCGAGGACTGGCCAGGTTCCCGTCCTAGGCTCGGTCAGGCCGCCGTCCGAGGACTGGCCAGGTTCCCGTCCTAGGCTCGGTCAGGCCGCCGTCCGAGGCCCGGTCAGGCCGCCGTCCGAGGCCCGGTCAGGCCCGGTCAGGCCGCCGTCCAAGGCCCGGTCAGGCCGCCGTCCGAGGACTGGCCAGGTTCCCGTCCTAGGCTCGGTCAGGCCGCCGTCCGAGGCCCGGTCAGGCCGCCGTCCGAGGCCCGGTCAAGCTCCCGTCCGTGGCCCGGTCAGGCCCGGTCAGGCCCGGTCAGGCCGCCGTCCGAGGCCCGGTCAGGCCGCCGTCCTAGGCCCAGTCAAGCTGCCGTCCGAGGACTGGCCAGGTTCCCGTCCTTGGCCCGGTCAGATCATTTGGCCACTCAATGACACAAAAACACATCACTTCAAGTTAATTGTTGGGGATAAGTCATGAGAGCTAATTAGCTGAGATGAACCAACATATTGCAGATGCTGTATGTATGTTGTATACATTTTCAACTTATGCTCAGAAAAAGATGGTGTGCATGACACGTCAGGCCTTCCGGTCACTCAGGAATTCGCACAACTTTCTCTCTGCAGAAGTGAAATTGATGCAGGTTTACCCCCTTCGAAAAATATAACGGCTCTCAGGAATGGGCAAATATCAATATAGCAAACAACTGCATATTTAAAAAAAAAAAAAAAATATTGTAGCACAACTTGGACACAGCCGAATCACGCTCCCAGTTCGCGAAACAAACTGCATAATTACTGGAACCAGCTGTGCTGTCGGCCAACTGTACGCTACCACTCCTGTCGTCCGCCATCCGTTGATATTGTTTCCATTGACTACCGTCGCACATCTTAGCCGGCTGATGATGTTTTTGATGGTTCAAGTTCGCGCTCGGTGCGAATGCAGCACGTTCGCTCTTGGCACCGCAGAGTGCAAGGAACATCGCTCCGGGTCACACAACAATGCAGCACGCTCTCTCTCTCTGTCTCTCCCTTTCTCTCTCTCTTGGCACCGCAGAATGGTAGCAACGTCGCTTCGGGTTGCACAACAACTGTGCATGCCATTAAGTACATTGGGTTGTTGGAAAGAGGGTATATCTGTCCCATAAATTGATAGCACGTGCCCATGTGTTCCCAGGTACCACACACAGATTGTTGAGGATGACTAGGACGGCGTCTAATGAACTTTGGAAACATTATTTAAGCCTTTCTACGTACATTCTACTCAGTTATACATTTATTGCTACAATATAGCTGCTTTTGCACGAATAAAGAAGCACGAAAATTGACCAACAAAGAGGTGACCTGAATATCCTACATAATTATCCAATACTGAACATTCCATATCGCAGAATTGTAACTGCAAAACAAAGATCTAGTGCTAACAGGTGCATAATTACAAACCACATCTGGATGTTGTAAAAAGTCACTTGTATGCGCTGTTGTTGGGTGAGGAAACTTATGTCTGTGGAGCTGTGACTTAGCACGTTCGTGTGTGAATGGCCGAACGCGACACGATGGCGGAAATTATCCCCCCCCCCCTGAGATCTTGGAAATTTATGGAGTTAGGACAACGACAGCAACAAGGTAGGTGGGCCGATGGAGGCACTTGTTTGCACGTGTCAAATTGTTGTCATTTATCGGTGCAATGTGGTCTTTCTTGCTTCGTGTGGGAAATGCATTAGAGGTAGCGGTTTTTTTTTCGTTATTGTAAAAAAATAGTCCGGTGGAACGTGAAATTATGCATCTATTAATCATGCCGATATGAAATTTGACCGATACCTCACATAGCATTCCATGACTTTTCTTTCAATATATATCACCATACTAAAGAACCCTGTGCGACGGTGGGTAGGATGCTCTATGAGGCTGTGCAATGGTTTATTTGGCGCCAAGTCCTATAAAGGTAGCAAAAAACTTCGTACAATACACCATTTCCAGCAAGGTCGTAGTGGGACGAAGTTGAACTAAGGTTGATGATCTTGGGACGTCTGCTCACAGTCCGATTCTCACATGTTGTTTGCAAGGTGATTGCTATTTCATCAGCTTTATTATGTATCCCCTCATATCTCATAGCGATTCGTAATAAGCACCAGATAACGAGCAATCGTACGTCAGTACGGGGCGTCTTATTTAGTATTGAAAACGCAATACCGAAAAATCGATAATACGGCCAATGATCTAGGGACATCTGCGTCCATTCCTATTCTCGCATGTTTGCTGTGTGAATGCTCTCGCATCACTTGTACATATTATTCACCACATATCTCATAACGATTCTTAAAAAACAAAACAAGATAACGACCAAGGGTACGTCAGTATGCGACGTCTTATTTAGTTTTGAAAACGCAATACCGATAGCTCGATACCCCCTTACCTTCAACTGGAATGCAAGCGCGTGTAGGCCAGAGCCTCTTGCCGACATGCCACACGGAGCGTGTGGGTGCTCATACGCCTAGTTGGTGCTGTAGCAGCTACACTGGGGTTAAATTGGACGTGTGGGTGCTCATACGCCTAGTTGGTGCTATATCAGCTACACTGGGGTTAAATTGGACGCCCAATACAGACCATGCAAAAGCTACCTAGGAAGACTTATTTTTTTAATCTCCAAAAATTGTCATCTCTGGTCACTGACCTGAAATGACCCTGCGGAGGTTGACGCCATAAAACACGTCACACCGTGACCGAGGTGTCCACGTCCACAGCACGGCGACCGCGCAGCCTCGGGACAACGCACCTGATAGGTCAGCTGTTCGCGGTCCTTGTCGTACGCGTACTGGTACTGCTCCTTCTCCCGGTCCACAGCACGGCGACCGTGCAGCCTCGAGACAACGCACCTGATAGGTCAGCTGTTCGCGGTCCTTGTCGTACGCGTACTGGTACTGCTCCTTCTCCCGGTCCACAGCACGGCGACCGTGCAGCCTCGAGACAACGCACCTGATAGGTCAGCTGTTCGCGGTCCTTGTCGTACGCGTACTGGTACTGCTCCTTCTCCCGGTCCACAGCACGGCGACCGTGCAGCCTCGGGACAACGCACCTGATAGGTCAGCTGTTCGCGGTCCTTGTCGTACGCGTACTGGTACTGCTCCTTCTCCCGGTCCACAGCACGGCGACCGTGCAGCCTCGGGACAACGCACCTGATAGGTCAGCTGTTCGCGGTCCTTGTCGTACGCGTACTGGTACTGCTCCTTCTCCCGGTCCCGCACCAAGTTCGCCATGCTGGGTGACTGCCGAGCGGTGACGGCGCTGTGCCGGAGGGGTGCCGGAGGGGTGCTGGCCGGGTGCGGGAGGGGTGCGGAGGCAGCAGTCGGTCGGTGATCGGTCGCACGCGCCGCAGAACAACCGGCCGCCGGTCGGGGGGACAACTGGAAAGCCTCGGGGCGCAGGCGCCCGGCGGCGTGGGTAAAAATACCTCTCGCTCTCAGCTGGGCGCCCACCTTACGGAGAGCCAGTGTCAGGTATGTGGTTGGATACGGGCGGGCAGTGGCAGGAGGGAGGGATCAGAGGCGCAGTGCGCACAGGGGGGGCTAATGTGCGCATCGAACGCTTGCGCGAACAATTAGATGTTGAGGACAAAAGTTTACGATGCAGGAGTCAGAGACCAACGTGAGTTGGAAGCCAACATAAGTCAGATACCAACATGAGTTGGAAACTCGCATAAGTCAGAGACTGACATGAGTTGGAGACTGATATGGGTCAGGAATACTAACATGAGTTGGACACTAGCATGAGTCGGAGACTAACATTAGTCAGAGACTAGCATGAGTCAGAGACTAACATGAATCAGGGAGTAACATGAGTCAGCTATTAACACGAGTCAAAGACTAACATGAATCACAGACTAACATGAATCACAGATCAACATGAGCCAGAGACTAACATTAGTCAGAGACTAGCATGAGTCTGAGACTAACATGAGTCAGATATTCTGTTTTCATGGACAGGCGGATTGCAGACGGATCGGGTCAGGCTCAGCGGCATGCTGGTAATCGGCAAAATAACGAGCAAGCCCGTGACTAATCCGTCACTGAGCGGCTCAGCGCTGATCGCCAGCATAGTGGATCAGCGCCGGATCAGTGGAGACATTCCTCTCGCAGCCGATACAGTTGCTGACGCAGTAGCTGGGCTTTTGAAGTTTCTATCATTGGCATGTGTCCCATTATACGGTCTAAGACCTTGAGCAATCACCAACTCTGGCATATTCAGACAGACGTCTGGCGCTGTAATCCGGACCGCAGACGCAATGCCGAGGACGTGGAAACTGTTGCAGGGTGAACGTGGTGACCGGTGGGGGAAACATTGGCATAAAGTATAAATACCTTCAACGAATATATATCGTATGTATTTTTGTTTGTAAAATGTATTAATAAACACGGAAAATATTTCGAAATCATTTGCAAAACAGCTAACAATCCCAATTTTACAACAGAAAGCATGAGGTAAATGTGATCGAATCGCGATCGAACGCACCAAGCTCGAACGTTTGACGAATTAGTAGTAGGATTGTTTGCCGGGTTACGAACAGGATTACGGGTGTTGTCATGGCGACGTGGTCGCGATTAGCGTTCTGATCGCGACCAGTGGCGATTAGAGTTGCCCATGGGATCAGTGTGCGAGACAAACATGAGTCAGAACATTCGAGCCACACACGGGATGTTAGTTTTGCAGTGCCAGCGATGGCAGCGCCATCTCGGGGCCGTACGTAAAATGATACAGTCATTCGAGCAGTCTAAAATCCAGCTAGTTTAGCTGCTCAGCTTGACCCTCTACTGCAGAGGAGGTGTGAAAACCGCCACGACAATGCACTGCAGCGTGTTGCCGTGGCCAATAAAGGCAGCCGTGGCACAGCATCGCTGGACATGGCCAGTGACATGGCCAGTGACATGGCCAGTGACATGGCCAGTGACATGGTCAGTGACATGGCCAGTGACATGGCCAGTGACATGGTCAGTGACATGGCCAGTGACATGGTCAGTGCCATGGCCAGTGACATGGTCAGTGACATGTCCAGTGACATGGCCAGTGACATGGCCAGTGACATGGCCAGTTACATGGGCAGTGACATGGGCAGTGACATGGCCAGTGAAATGGCAAGTGACACATGGCCAGTGACATGACCAGTGACATGGTCGGTGATATGGCCAGTGACATGGCCAGTGACACATGTACAGTGACATGGCCAGTGACATGGCCAGTGACATGGCCAGTGACACATGACCAGTGACACATGGTCAGTGACATGGCCAGTGACATGACCAGTGACATGACCAGTGACATGGGCAGTGACATGGCCGGTGACACATGGCCAGTGACACATGTCCAGTGACACATGACCAGTGCCACATGGCCAGTGACACATGGCCAGTGACACATGACCAGTGACACATGGCCAGTGACATGGCCAGTGACATGGCCAGTGACACATGGCCAGTGACATGGCCAGTGACATGGACAATGACACATGGCCAGTGACACATGGCCAATAACACATCGTTCAGCATTTATTCGGTGTAAGGCTACAATAGCTCAGTTCGTGTGTGATGCTATGCACAATGCTCTAGTGTGTGCTAATGTATTGGTATATAATGCATTGTCGTATATTGCAAGTGTTTCTAGAATGCAACTTATGCAATACCTGGACCTTCGCTTACGTGCAATGCATCTGGGCTTCCTTACAACACCTTGCACCATGCTTCCTCTACGATGAGCATAAAAGAAACACGGCGTCTACATGGTTGACCTTGATTGACCTTGGATGACATTTTCTACCTCAACTCACATGTATCAGTGTCACATTCTGGATTTCATTTAAGTGATCATTTCTGGTGGCATGATCTCTCAAGTAGTATTTTGCACAAGGTAGTTGATCAGAAGTCATTGCAGCTTTCTGTGCGCGAAAGAGAAATGGAACTGATCTGAGCTGTTTGTTTTTCACATTATTTCATGAACTACACATTTGGTTGGCGTATAAGCCACCACTGAAGGAGTTTGGTACGATAATGTTTGTCGTGATGTTTTTCTTCACTGTTGACTTGCATGCATTCGTTAACTTTGTTCCACATGATATTTTGCATTTCAACATGGAATTTCACAATGTGCTGCGGTTGAAAAGTGTGGAAGCATGTTGTACTTCCCATGGAAATAAAATGTGCGTGTTCTAGCATTTTGTGGTTTTGGTGATTTCGGTGATTTGTAATGCACACATCTTCAATGCACCAACTTGTGCACTGTGCGGGAGGTAGTGTCCCACAAGTTTCAGGAGATGGGACTCAGGAGGTGCCTGCCGTGATCGGCAGCCTATTCATAGCAATGTAATTAGTCTGGGCTACAGTACCTCCACGCTGGCGTATCAGCTCCAAAAGCGGCACGTGAACCATTCATAATTAAACACCTGTGGGAAACAATGGTGCCTCGGGCAGCTTGTAGGGAGTGGTGGGGGGGGGGGGGGTTCGAGAGACGTTGGTCGGATGATGTCGGTAAATAAATCATGGATTTTTCATCAGCTGCAACATTCTAGAATATATTTGCTCTCTTATTTGCATAGCCAACAAGTGAAACATCCATTTACAGGCGAAGTTAGAGTGCTCAATAAAACT
Source organism: Ashinkailepas kermadecensis (assembly GCA_034440615.1). Classification (NCBI taxonomy): domain Eukaryota; kingdom Metazoa; phylum Arthropoda; class Thecostraca; family Neolepadidae; genus Ashinkailepas; species Ashinkailepas kermadecensis. The sequence goes on from JAOTOM010003449.1 coordinate 66,155, forward strand.
ATGTACACATATACACACAGTGAAATAAAATACAAGGTAACAGTAAAAACAACAAACAACTATTGCTTCCGCGCGACATGAAGGGCACAGTTGGCGATTGAAAAGCACATAATGGATCCCTAAAGAGCTCACGTTGCGATGTTTGAGTGGAAATTAATGCACTATACATGGGAGCCAAAACAACTCAATTGGCAGCTCTGTAAGGGAGCTCTAATGGCAGCCCTGGACACAACTCCAATGGCAGTTATGAAGGAAAGCTTTAATGGCAACTCTGAAAACATCTCTGTTGGAAGCCTATGGCTCTTATGGCAGTTCTCTGGGAGGACACTAATGGCAAGGCTGAAAGACTTGAAGACTATTTTATGGTAGCTCTTTAAGAGGGCTTGAATGGAAGCTGTGGAAGAGAGCTTTCGTACTTGTGTTTCCATGTCAATATAATCTGTGCTTGCTGAGAGTGTACGGGATCAGGGCTTCAGCTAAGCACAGCTGGCTGCTGGAGACAAAGGGCTGCCATGAATTCGGTCAATTGTAATTCAACTGCATGCTCTTAACTGGGAGATTATTCCCGCTTGGGTACAGTATAACACGAATACACATTTTCAAATTCGGTCCACTACATATCCGTGTGAACCAATCGAATACGTTTCATTTCCGTGCCAGATACATCAGTTGTCAAATCCATTTTCAAAAATGTAAAATAGTCAATAACTGATTGGTTGCAGTAATCGATAGTATGTAGACCGTGCATCCAATACAATATTTAGCTGAGAAGACCAAGAAAGAAACCGTAAATAGCATTTGATGTGAAATGCGGATTATAATTTTCATCAGCAACACACTATCTTACCAAGCAAACCATTTTACCTCAAATCACATGTGCAGACTGGGCAATCATTTAACCTATACTGGATCACGGTGCATGAGCATGAACAAAGAATACAAGTAAGAAGACAAATATCAAGGAATCAAATAAGCTAAATGAAACAGCATGGGCTTGAACATGAAATATTACAAATACCCACCATGTTCAAACACAAATGAGATGTACCATCGTGAACAAAATCGGCACTTAAGTAAAGTAAACGTCAGTGGCTACCAGGCTCAATGCACTTCAACATTAATTTGTCATGCCAGACGCACAACCATTTCATTTAAAGCATAAAAGTGTACGTCAACATAAAGTAGACTGTTCAGTTCAGTGTGATTGACATGCATACGCCTTGCAGTGCCTATCTAGGCACCTAGTCAGGAAGTTGCACGCTAAATGAACACAACTGGAAGTTGCACACAGCTATGGGTTGACATCCAAGCACAGCCATGTGTATGTATGGAGGTAGGAGGCACCTCACCTGTACAAGTCACCATAATTTAATGGTAATGAGCTTATCTTTCATGACCAGCACATCCCCACGCGAAACTCGTGACAGTTATTGTCCTGGACTTTTTCTGCCCATCGAACTTGCATTTAGTTCCTGCTGCAGACCGTAAACGCCCTGCTTAAGCTCACATTTGCCAGTTCGTCGTCCATGTCGTTCGTCGCCGCTTGCTAAGGCATGCGATTTATCGCCAACGGCTTCGAATTTGATTATGCTGCGCTATTTTTCATGTATGGCAACATATTTTCTTGATTGATTCAGCAACCAGAAAAATGATTGATTCACCCCGCGAAATATAAATTTGCAACATTACTTCTTACATATTCCACTTGGCGATGGCGATTTCCGATTCCCTTTCCGTATTCATTGCTATTTAACATGCTATCATTTCTTCCTACCCTTTGAAGGGATATTTCCAGCGCTGTTTGTTGGCAACGCTGCCAACGTGATGTTGATGTGCAGTTCGACCAATATTTGACTGCTTCATTCAGGTTTTGTGTGCATGCAGATAGCTAATTTTCGATGACAAAAATAACGTAATTTTGGGAGTAGGATTTAAAACAAATCTTTTGTATTTGATTTTATGTGAGCTGCTCGTACTTATATGTTGTTAGATTATGGAATTATGGCTTATGGAATGTACCAATAAAACTTAGCGTAATGGCTACCCTAGTGAAGCGAAGGCTCAGCTATCAGCTTTGCAAGTGGGTTGGCACAACCCGTGCGTTCATCCGTAACGTTATGTAACTAAATGCAATTTACAGTTTTACTCGTTCAAATCGAGATCACTCACGGGTGCGAACAGTTAGTTAAATTGGCATGCACGTGAGTCGCGAAATGTGGTATAACTTTGCACCTCTTCTGAAGCCGTGATGACGTCGGAGACAGTTTGACGACGACCTGTTTCGCTTGCAAGCAACAAGTGCGACAGTTTCAGTGACACTGCTTACTTACTGGCCGCTGTATTTCATAAGCTCATTTTAAATGACCAGGGAAGGCTATGACATTGCTTTCCTGAACAACAACAATAACAATGCATACATTGTATTGCTGACTGCATACGGTCCTCGGATCGTGAGCTAATAGTTTCATTTAGCTCACTGAATAAGATGAGCTATTGTGCGTCATATATACCTGCATTATGTGAATGTAGGTATTACCTATCTAGGTAAGAATTAAGGTACAATGGATTGATGTGTTACTGAATGTGATAATACATAGCATATCCACGAGCTCATTGCTAACAGTGTGATTGGAATAATCTGAATTGCATAAAAGCTTGATAATGACTAGACATTGAGAGAACACTGGAATGAATCCAGCTCAAGCTACGTTTGCATGTGTTTGACTTTATGTGTAGGTGAAAATAATCATGGTAATATAGTTCTTAATTATTAGCATCATATATTTTCAGCCAATATTAAAAACTCCTATCCCAGACAATCAAAACATTTTATCCACACCACAACCATGTAAGGTTGTGGTTAGAAAACAAAAGAAATTGTGATAATTTCTTAAATTTCCGTTTTCCCGGGGAAATGTGTAGAGCTAATCGGTTATCCAACTCATATCCGTTTATATTTGTCAAACTCCATCCAATCTGCTCCATTATCCGTACCGAACGGATGTCCGTACGGACATCCAATCCGCGTTGTGTTCTGCGCCAGGGTGACCCAGACCTGATCGGGCCAACTGCCGGCTGACCCTTCCAGCCGGCAGCTAAACGCGAACACGTGTATCGACGACTCGACGCGTGTATCGCCAGGACAGGCGAGACCAAACACCAGCGCTCTACCAACCGAGGTGCAGACGCCACACACATCCCGTGACAGCTCTTTGTGAGAGAGATAATTCTGCTGGCAGTTTGTAAGTTGGGCGGTGGCATCAGCCCCAGAAGCTTGTGCTGGTAGCAACGCGGAGTCGACCTTGGCCGGCAGCTCCGGACGAGAGCTTCGTGATGAATCATACGAACGACATGCAGACGGGGGAGTGAATCATCCGTCCGCCAGCGTCCACCATAAACAGATGCGGCAACACAGGTGGACGCCCAGCTCGGCAGACCGCGCAGCGAACGATAACATGGACAGGTGGGCTGCCAGATGGGCAGACGCGCGGCCAGAATTTCAAACAGGAGGGGAGCGGGAATCCAATGGCAACCGGCCAAGGAGGTAGCGGAGAGCCAATGGTAACCGGCCAAGGAGGGAGCGGGGAGCCAATGGTAACCCGACAAAGTACGTAAAGCATACATTTGTCATACGTCACGTACGTGCTGCAATTTTCTTGCACAAATATAAGCAAATGTACATCAACGCAGATTTACGTATGACATATTACGTATGTCACATTTACGCAAATTTCGCATGCGCAAGTGTATGTATGGTAAATGTACGTATGCGTCAATGTACGTAAGCGCAATTGTACGTAAGTGCAAAAGTTCATCAGTATGAAAGTGCATAAGCTCAAGTGTACGCAAACGGTACGTAATTCCTTCATTTATTCATTCTTCATTCACCGTCCTGAAATGTCTACCACGGGAGAAACAGAACCGTGTGCGCCGTAATTGAATTAATTAAGTGCGTTAGGCATCGAATCTCCAAGAACTTGAAACTTATTGGCATACAAAAATGCGCTTGTAAACTTTGCTTTCTATGAAACAAAAATATTCCAAACTGTTGAGACAAATATTTGACACGCTTCAATTATGTATTCTTTGCTTCTTTGTGAGATGTTATGTCATTTTGAATTGATAAAATGTATTGCAACATTCTCTTCCATGCTAAGATGTAGGGAAAACGCGCAATGTGACTAAATGGTGTGTCATCAAGCAATTCGCAGCACGGACAGTGTCACTCGACTTCGGGTGTCTATTCAATTTTGGTCCGTGTTGAAAGACTGAACGACACCCGCCTGGTTTGGAGTGTGTTTGCGGTTCCTAATGCCGTGGACTCAACCATTTTCAGTTCGGCTACGTCTTTGCGTGTTCGAAAGATGTTGATGCGAGAGGATTGTGATGTGATCGCGTCATGGGGTGGCTGGTGCGGATGATTGTGATGTGATCGCATCATGGGGTGGTTGGTGCGGATGTGGTCGCTAAAGGAGAAATCCGCGTTCCGTTGATCGCGTCTCTGAGGTGTTTGTTGAGGCGTTGTCTCGCATTGCGTCGAGTTTCCCCGATGTATGTGGTGTCGGTATTGAGTGCGAAGATGCGGTATGTTGTGTGATAGGCGAGTTTTTTTTTATACTGACCGGCCAGGCCGGCGTCGCAAGTGTTAAATCTTCTGTGATTCGTCGCGGATGGGGGTGGACACAGGGCAGAGCATGTAAGTATTTTGGAGAGTGATTTGCTGCTCCTGCATGCAACTTGTACTGGTATATCCATGGTCTCGACTGCGGCGTTTACTATCCTGCTCGTGTCGTCAGATAAAACTCTGGCCACCGGCCTAAGTGAACCCTACCGTAATAGGATTGAAGGTAGTTAGTCGTCAAATATAGAGGGATTAATTGAGAGTCCGTCATTTCCATACGGTGTAAGCAGAAGACCAGCAAAATTGCGACGCCCCCATGAATGAATCCCAACCGGTAACCATCCACACGGTCTCTCGGTAAGATGTCGGGGATCCCTTTTGTCGATCAGGGCTCTTTCACCTATCGAATTGAAAAGACCTCGTATGGCAGCTCTGGCCATGATGATATCCATCTGACGAAGGAAATGTGCAAATAGTTCAGCGATGAACGTAGCTGGGGCTGCGTGTATGTGGAGCAGGACACGATGGGGTGATTAATCTTGATAACAGTCGCGCGTCATTTTATCGGTGAGGAGAGCTGAAAGGTCACTGTCCACCGAATATCGAACCCATCGGAAACTGGCCTTGAACGCCTGAATAGGGAAACCCTCATTCAGGCGGAAACGCCTGAATGAGGTAGATAGCATCTCGCACTTGGGGATTAGTGTTTTTGTTCATTATTAAATTGCGATGTGTTTTATTAGCGGTGCTTTTTTTGCAATTCTATAGAACGTGAATGTCAATAAAACTTCACATGAAGTGGAGTGCACAGCACGGGCAAGGCCAGCATCTGTGAGACATGCAGCAATGTGTGGGTTCGGGCTGGAGTAATCCTCACATGGATTTCCATCTAAATCTATCGCGTGCAAGTTATTAAAAGCTGCGGATCCTATTGGTAGAATGCCTGGGGAACGCTCCAGCAATTTCATGTCTGTATTTTTATATTAGTCTGCTGATATTGGCACGCCGGAGGGCCTCTCACTGAACCTGCACCGGATAGGGGAGAGGATTCGCCCCCCCCCCCCCCATAAGATATCGGAACCCCCTGGAGCTAGAATCACACAAGTTGGAGGGTAGAATACTGCTGTGGTGAACTCGCTTTAGTATAAATGTCATGACCCTAGGCCAATGCCTTCAGTGTCAAATGAGGTCGGGATCGACCGCAACACCACTCCGCCGCGCTACAGCACTGATGGAAACGTTGTGACCTTGAACGCTCGGCGGTCGGCCAGTCGACTTTGTGCCCACACAATTCCTATACTTACCAACTGATTTGGATTGTTTTTTGTTTGTTTGTTTAGGATGCACTTATCAATTTTCAACAGTCACAAGATGTCATTGTAATTTCCCTGTCCGTTGATGATACCTGGTCGAAATACAAGATGCGTGGTCGCTCCCTCCCCCCTCCCCCTCCGGTGCGCGTGTCAAATCACTTCACATTGAGATGACCTGCATCAGTAACATGAACAGAGCTAACATCTTTTGGTTGCGGCAGTAAATGTGGAATGCCTGGCTTCTGACTAACACGAAAAACCACTGTTCCTGCATCACGGGCTGGAGATGTACGAGGCTGAGACCGCTGCTGAACCCAATTAGAACGGTGTGCATCTGTAGACAGCCGAACAACAACCTGCGCATCTGGGCGTCATCCTCGTATCCAGTCACGTGTGATTATGCTTTGCCACCTCTGCTTTTTTCCAAGCTTGAGACATCCATGCAATTCATGCTGCTCAATTATGTCGGTTCAGTGCTTAGCGCCGTATACAAACAAAACGACATGCAACAAGGGTGCGGAACTTGATGTGTGCATATACACGTTCCAGCTGTGCGTTTCTCAGCGCGTACTTGGCATCCTCAGCACCAGAAGCTTGAGTGTTTGTCCAAATGTGCTCTCTTTGCTGCTGGCTGCCATGAAAGGCTCCGGTTGGCATTGATCTGCAAACAATGCTCCCGTCTTTTTGTTCTTGAAGGAACAGGTCCGGAACCATCGACAAAATGCTCAACATCTCCGAACTTCGACGTTTGCATGTATTGCTATTTAACCCGCGGCTTCCCGGACCTCAGGTCGGACTTCGCCCGGTTGGGGCGGGGAGGGGGCGGATTTCCGCCCTCACCCTGCCCAGGATCCCAGGAACTATGGCACCCACAGACGGAAATACAACTGCGGTCGAATAGCCCATGCCGATTCCGGAACAGAACCTTTGAACGTGTGCACACTATGCCGATACTACGGGCACTCGTGACGTCACGAATGTCAACCTTGAGACTTGGGAGATTCATTTTGAGCGGATTTGACAGCTCAGTGCTTTGAAATCATAGAGAAGGCGTATTGAACTGCTAACCATAAAGACCGCAATTCAAGCGTTTCGAAATTGCCATGGTTTAAGTTCACAAATTTCGGAACGTGATTCTGGGATGGAGTCATGCCAATAAATAGTATTTATGTCGACTCAGTTCTGTAGAAAGGTGCACGGCTTCACAAAAAAAATGTGATCTTGCTCCAGAAGGGTAATAAAGGTGAAAACAACGTCATCAAAAGCAAATATCCGAAATATCCAAGACAGCAGTTCATTCGTTCTGATAAGATAAGCCATCCTCGAAGATTCACGTAAATATCTGTGTTCGGATATATGAGGCAGTACAGATTCAGGTCATCTCACATGACCGGTAGTAGGACTTCAATGACTTGACCTCGGCTTTTTATCACATGCAAGATTGATGTAAAAAACGGTGTTTCAAATTTGGCTGCGCTGTCGCGCAAAAACGAAAAAGAGGGGGGGGGAGTGCTGATATCCGTCATTTTCCCACCCGATGAGTGATAAAAAGATGACGCAGCAACGGAGGGTCGAACACATAGCTCCTTAGATCCTCAATCCTTCGACAGTTTCCGTCACTCACCTGGTCGCAGATCATCTCCTTCTCTTGATGCTCCTCCCGGAAAGCTTCCTCCACCTGTAGCTCCATCTGCGTCTTCGGCTTAGGTGAGAACTCGGTGGTCGGTAGGAACGTGGTCGGCGACTGCACAGTCTGTCAGCATGGCACGCACGGAACGTTAATATGACGTCACTGGTATCCATCAGGGACGCAGTCTGAGTCTGTGCCGTCTGCCAGCAGGCCGCGCTGGTGGAACAACTTGTAATAGCCATTAATTTACCCGGATAGCTTGGATGATAACGACAGCAACAATAAATCAAGGCTCAGATGGCGACAGCGCCAGCGCAACACGCCCGCCTGGGCCGAACAGCGCCGTGCATGTGCGCAGTCGCACACAGGACCTCGCACAAGCGCTGCCTGCCGTCAGCAGGACCGACGTCTGTTCGAGTCGCATGTGTGATACCATGCAGTGGGACCAATATACCAGACGGGTACATGTGCGTACCGGGAGCGAAGCACACGAGGTACTTGCTCACGTGGACCGTGAGCGTCACCTGGCGTGCAACACCGCCGGTCAGCTAATGAGCCAATCGCAAACTCGGTGTCGTCACCTCGGCAATGCCGTGTACCAGAATAGGTGGTCGTTAGGGGATCCGGCCGAGCGGGAGTTTGTGCTGAAGGCGCAGCACGTGCGTATGTCGCTATCAGTGTGCAATAGTCATGCGAGTATTTCCCGCAGAGGCTCTGCGGACGTGCGTTTTCAAACATGCACGAACGGCTACAGAATTAGTTGCAGTAAATTTGCGAAATTGCGGCAGCTCATCGATAAACTGCGACTCTCGTCGGATTCGAGCAGGACGAGTCCAGGCTACCGCGCTGATGTTCTACCGACCGGGGTAATTGCACCGGTAGGGAACTCTACCGACAGGGGTACCTGGACCGGTCGGGAACTCTATCGACCGGGGTAACTGGATCGGTCGGGAACTCCACCGACCCAGGTACCTGGACCGGCCGGGATCTCTACCGACCCAGGTAACTGGATCGGTCGGGAACTCCACCGACCCAGATACCTGGACCGGCCGGGATCTCTACCGACCGAGATAACTGGACCGGTCGGGAATGAGAGGCGGTGCAAATAATATGCCAGTCGGCACTGACACGATAATTGTCGCGAAAAATGTGTCCTTTAGACAAGCATGGGGAAAGCTTTGCAGTAAATACTGCGGTGATAGGTCATTAGAAGCAAAATCAAAAAAGAAATTGCGCATGTGTAGCTCTGAGTGAAGATAAACAGTAGTTCAAGCGCTATGGTGAAAAATATAATATTACAATTTCGGTATCGCAGTTCATAACATCGGGGTATTATGTGCACAAGAATAGGCTCGCTCGGGTTCCGAGCTTCCTTGTGATAAGCTGTTTGTTACATACACATGAATAAGCTCACCTTGGATTATCCCTAAGGCATACAATATTTTCCGTTAAGCTGCGATACATAACAATGAACCGCAACATACAACCTTGTACGGGATGAATTCTTGGAGCTATTATTCGAATGGTAGGCCCACACCAGCTCACTCACAGCCGAAGAGACAATTTGCAGCACCGACTTTATCAGCTTGGCTTCCAACTACAGCATCAACGCTAACATCAACCTCACCAACCACATGCAGTGCCGTCTCACGCCAGCTGGGGAACAAACTGTGTCATCAATACATCAACATCATCAACTAGGGCACCACCTACAGCGTCATTCTCAGCAGCTATTCCGCCAACTGCAACGCCAGCCTCACCAGCTGGGAAGCCATCTACAGCTTCGATCCCATCGAATAGGCACTACTTGCGGCACATCAATCTCACCAGTCGCGACACCAACTGCAGCGTCAAGCTGAACGTCCAGGACACCGACTACATCAACCTCACCAGCAAGGGTGCTGACTGCGCCGGCAGCTTGACCCGCCTGCTGGCCAGCTGCAGCGCTCACGTCTCCAGCTAAGTCGGCACATGCGCGCCACAAACCTCGCTGCCGTCGGCGATGTCGCGACTCTTTGAGTGGTCGCGTTCGTACCGCTGCTGGATAAACTCCCCCATCGAGACCGGCGGGCGCGTATCCTCCTGCGGCGTTAGTGGCGCGGCTGGGTTACAGACCCGGCGCGGTTGGGTTACAGACCCGGCACGGCTGGGTTACAGACCCGGCGCGGCTGGGTTACAGATCCAGCACGGCTGGGTTACAGATCCGGCGCGGCTGGGTTACAGACCCGGCGCGGCTGGGTTATAGATCCGGCGCAGCTGGGTTACATACACCGCGCGGCTGGGTTACAGACCCGGCGCGGCTGGGTTACAGATCCGGCGCGGCTGGGTTACAGATCCGGCGCGGCTGGGTTACATACCCCGCGCGGCTGGGTTACAGACCCGGCGCGGCTGGGTTACAGACCCGGCGCGGCTGGGTTACAGACCCGGCGTGGCTGGACTACAGACCGCGGCTGGAGCTTGGTCGATGCTGAGAAATCCCTCACACAGTGGCGCAGTCAGGGGGAATTTCTTCAGGGGGAACCGACCCAGAAGGAAAAGTCGTGGAACAGAGAATGCTTTCGGATCGCGAAGCGCACCGAAGTTTTGTGGTTTTGCGTGGTAAAATTCACCAAATTTCTTGTTTTTTTTCTAGTTTTTTGGTTGGTAAGGGGTGACCCTCCCTCCTCTTGGCCGCGCCTCTGGCATCGGCAGCAGCATGGACAGGTTGTGCTCGGCGTGTGTCTGGGTGACACGAGTGGCACAGCTGTTGATGAAAGTGACGACGTTAGTTGCATGGTCGGCTCAGCACGTGACAGACCTGGTGCGATCACGGAAGTGATGCAGCTAGTCACAGAAGGTACGCCGCTGTGTTGAAAGTAGCCACACATGACACGGGTTAGTCACTACAACATGAACTCGGTTATCGACTATCACAATTCCATAGATGCATGCACCAGGGTAGATATTTCGAACCTTTATGAAAATGAGCAAGTGCTACATGTCGAGTATGGCTGCCAAACCTGATGCTGGTTTTGCCTAAACATACTACTACGTTATACTACTACGCTACGCTCGTATTTACAGCTCGAACGTCGCGCGAAAAGTCACGCGAGCAAGCAGAGTTTCACTGCAGACAAATATGCCGTACATGACATGATATGGTCACTGAACCTGACAACGCGTCACTAGTGAGGAGTCGATCATGAGTGGGTTGCGTAGCACTGGTCACCACAGACCGCGCTGCACCACGCACAATTCAGACTCTGGATGCTTTCAAATGCTAATGCTTTCATTTAGGCGTGGGCACACTTAGACACGGCTGCTGGAAAGTGTATGTGTCCGAATGCGAACTAGAAATAGCACTGCTGCCGAACGGGCTGAACACCGTATGTGTGCTGTGCTCTCCGACACCCAGGTGGTGGTCACTGGTATCACCACCGCCCTCGGTGATAACTGATATCACCACTGCCACTGGCGATAACTGATATCACCACCGCCACCGGTGATAGCTGATATCACCACCAACTCCACCGGCGATCACTGATATCACCACCCCCACCAGTGATAATAACGGATTCGACTAAAACATCGTGGTGCTGTAGGAGGCGTGGCTCAGCCCGGGCACTCCCGATCGTCTGCTGGTCCTGCCCGGTACCGGTGTAGGAGGCGTGGCTCAGCCCGGGCACTCCCGATCGTCTGCTGGTCCTGCCCGGTACCGGTGTAGGAGGCGTGGCTCAGGCCGGGCACTCCCGATCGTCTGCTGGTCCTGCCCGGTTCCGGTGTAGGAGGCGTGGCTCAGCCCGGGCACTCCCGATCGTCTGCTGGTCCTGCCCGGTACCGGTGTAGGAGGCGTGGCTCAGCCCGGGCACTCCCGATCGTCTGCTGGTCCTGCCCGGTACCGGTGTAGGAGGCGTGGCTCAGGCCAGGCACTCCCGATCGTCTGCTGGTCCTGCCCGGTACCGGTGCCCACCCGGGTGGCCGGCCGGGAACAGGAGCGGGTCAGGTGGAGTGGCCGTGCCCACTGAGTACAACGTCGAGGTCACCGAGTTGCGGCTGGCGGAGTCGCAACTTGGTGACGGCGACGTTGCGAGCGGGGCGAGGCCGACCCTCTCGGCACAGGCGGGGCGGGGGTCGGCGGCTGACCCTTGGAGCAGTCCGCTGGACTGGTGATCAGTCTGCTGGAGCAGGCCCTTGGAGCAGTCAGCTGGACTGGTGATCAGTCTGCTGGAGCAGGCCCTTGGGGCAATCCGCTGGACTGGTGATCAGTCTGCTGGAGCAGGCCCTTGGAGCAGTCCGCTGAACTGGTGTCCAGTCTGCTGGAGCAAGCCCTTGGAGCAGTCCGCTGGACTGGAGATCAGTCTGCCGGAGCAAGCCCTTGGAGCAGTCCGCTGGACTGGTGTCCAGTCTGCTGGAGCAAGCCCTTGGAGCAGTCCGCTGAACTGGTGTCCAGTCTGCTGGAGCAAGCCCTTGGAGCAGTCCGCTGGACTGGTGATCAGTCTGCCGGAGCAGGCCCTTGGAGCGGTCTGCTGACCGCCCACACGCACCGCCACTACACCGGTTGAAGTCGCGAAAAGACCCCATAATACATCTGGACGGTGAACGTGTCAGTCGAAACGCCTGAGTCTCTGCTCGTATTTTTATCTCAAATCCAGCTGATTTGTTTTCGCTGCGGCCTCGTGAAACCGTACAGCGAGCCGCGCCGGTATCGAAGCGCGCAGATCTTAAACGACTTTTGCCTGCATCGGCTCATAGCAACATCCGCCTTCACGTCTGGTTCACTATTGGATGCTATTATCCAGAAATAGCTGGTGGCGAATCTGGTGGACAGGTTGAGACTTCTGTGCGCACCGACAAGATGGGTCCATACTTGGCCAACTTGGTCTCGTGCATGTCTGCCAAGCTGACCCCCCTTCCCCCCCCCCCGCACCCCCAGGATGCGGCTCCCGACACTGAGTCCCGCCCACCCCGCGCAGGTGTCTGTGCCCGCCGCCTTTCGGTGTGCGCGCCAGCTCGTCTGTGGGACGGACTGGCTGTGAGGCTGTGGGACGGACTGGCTGTGCCGCTGTGGGACGGACTGGCTGTGAGGCTGTGGGACGGACTGGCTGTGAGGCTGTGGGACGGACTGGCTGTGCCGCTGTGGGACGGACTGGCTGTGAGGCTGTGGGACGGACTGGCTGTGAGGCTGTGGGACGGACTGGCTGTGAGGCTGTGGGACGGACTGGCTGTGAGGCTGTGGGACGGACTGGCTGTGCGGCTGTGGGACGGACTGGCTGTGAGGCTGTGTGACGGACTGGCTGTGAGGCTGTGGGACGGACTGGCTGTGCCGCTGTGGGACGGACTGGCTGTGAGGCTGTGGGACGGACTGGCTGTGAGGCTGTGGGACGGACTTGCTGTGCCGCTGTGGGACGGACTGGCTGTGCCGCTGTGGGACGGACTGGCTGTGAAGCTGTGGGACTGACTGGCTGTGCGACTGCGCATTGAGAGCGGCTTACGGAACGGTCGGTGACGCCATCCTGCATGCGGTCAACTGCTGTCTGACCACTTGAGCGGCTTTTGGCACGGTCGGCGGCGTCATCCTTCATCCGGTCAACTGCTGTTTGACCACTTGCGATGCGCCTGATCACAAGTGGTCACAAGTGCTTCCAAGCTCTGTGACGTGCTTGGAAGCACGTCACAGAGCATCCGATCTTCACATCCTGAATCCCGTCTGGATCCTAGCGACTTCCGACACACTGGCATTGCTGCTGCCACAGACAAGCTGGTTGGGAGGCTGGCCGAGTGCCAGCTGCACAAGTACCTCCATCAGTACCTGTACCAGTACCAGTACCTGTACCTAGCGTCCAGTCCAGTCGCCTCGTCTCCACTTTAAAAAAATCAACTTCAGCCCTCTCACCCCCGATCCTAAGTCAGCCACGTCCCTGTGCTACTGTGCATCACACTTCTCAGTGCTGCGAGGTGTGTTGCACAGTGGCCCAGGGACGTGGCTGACTTAGGATCGGGATGAAGTGGGATTCAATTGATTTTTTCCGTGGAAGTCCACATCATGAAGCATCTGAAATCCCCCGACTTCCCCTCTAAAATGAGAGGCCACATTGAAACTGTAACATTTATTGTACCACGACATTTGGCCCCTGCTGTTTTTTAGCGACAAATCTCGCCATTCATTGTCCTCTGACAGGCGGGCCAGAGTCAGCCTGCGCACATTGCCCCATCGATATGGAACGGTCTTCCAGACCCCATTATCGGGAGGCTCGTACAAAGTTTCGATACGGCTTCCAGGTGTCGCCTGCATGATGAACACGGCTAGCCATCGCACACCTACGTCTGTTATTGTATGTGATTTTAGCGTGTGTTCTGTCATAGATATGTGTGTTCTTGGTGTGCTTTCCCCCTTGTATCACTGACGTTCCACTAGCTAACCACCGCTTTACTGGACGACTTGACAGGGTTCTGAAAATAAATAACTAAATATATGATGAAGTGAATACTTTAGTAAATACTAGGCTTTATCTGCAAACTGCGTTCAGTCACACCATGTACTGAAGTGTTCACCTCACATAGTGAGAGGGCTGACGTGGACTGAAGTGCTCACCTCACACAGTGAGAGTGCTGTCATGGACTGCAGTGCTCACCTCACACAGTGAGATTGTTGTCATGCGTCTGCCTTCCGCTACGGCAGTAACTATTGCACCTGATGTGACTTGCCAGGCATATGAGCCCCTCCACAACAAACAAGCACCACACATCACCGCGCCCTGCTGGCTGGAGTCCATTCGGTGTGCTCGGATCGGTTTGGTCTGGCCGCGCTACCGAATCCAGGTGTGTTGGTGGTCTGCACTGCTTGTGCAATGCACCCCATAGTGCAAGTTGGTTTACCGCATTTCGTCGTGCGGTATCGCGTTGGCATGATTTAGTTCTGAATTATATTCCTGCGTGGTGCATGCAGATGGGCCACGTCCGTCAAAAAGCTGCATCCGCCATTTCGCTCGAAGTTTGTCCAGTTTTCACTGGTTTGAGATACATTTCATGAATTTCAGTTTACCATTACAGGCATCCATAAAAACGTGGAATGTTGTGTATGAATTAATCGTATATCATGCATTAATTGAGTTATTATTATGAGATAACTCATATGTCTTGAGTCAGCACAATCTGAGACCAAACAAGAGCTGTTTGTGGATATACCAGCAGTCTCTAATGTCAAGACGTTTGTTGCACAAACACATCATGTTTGCACTGCACCTCTCTCGAATCCACGTAGCGTACACAAAATGGTAATGACCAGATTTGTCGTCTGCTTGGACCAGGATCCTTCCATAGGGATTTTGACGAAAAAGCGTGTAAAGTTGAAATATCGCAACCAGCCATGATCTAAATACCACCAGAAACAACCTAAAAACATTCTTCGTTTAATTCCCTTTCATATGATGTAAATATGACGTGTCTGCCGATAAAATTCATAATGTAAATTGCGTTATGAATAATGATGTTTTGTGTTTTTAACACGCAAATATATCTGCAGAACATAATATTTGCCTTTGGTCCCACTGACACATCTTATTTATTGTACCAGCACCAAGGGAAACACTCTTCAAAAACTAAATCATCATTTCCCTTTCCAACCCTATCTTTCTCAAATCCGTTCCGATGAAATTCAGCCTGTAATTCAGGGGCACAAAATTGAGTGTTCCATTTTTAGTCATCCTGAGGTTTCTATTAGTTAAAGCACGACAGCATTAGCTAAAGCACGACAGGAGAACGTTAGCGCTGTATTTCATGTCTTGCTAGATATCCATCTGTCAGAAATGTCCCGATGCCTCCTTCAATACAATGGAAAGGAACGCGCACTATTGAACGAAAACGCGCCAAGATGAGCAGCACAGCGTTCAAGAAGTAAATAATGAATGCTCGTGAATGAAATACATATTTTGCAGCACAATATAATTAACAGAATATCAAACAGTACCAGCGCTGGGTTGTCGGAACCAAGCTGACTCACTCGCCAATAACCATTCGCACAGCCGAGCGTTTCGTTTTTGCGACATGCCGAGGACAGAAAACTGCGCATGCGCAGTCTGAGATGGCCAGTTTGTGTACGCTACGCTGGCCAGTTTGTGTACCAGTTTGTGTACGGCGGGTTTCCCACGGCCTACACCCACACCTGCCATGGTACAGAACAGAAGCGACATCAGCCATCATACCGCACCCACTCGTCTTCACGATCGTTAAGAAAAATGTGTAATTGCACGGCTCCCCATACCAAACATTCACTCCAGCTAAGCGGAAAAGTGTTAACTGCAATGAGATAAACCAATAAGTAGATTGAAGAGGAAAGCTTATCATGTGGAAACCCCACCACACATCAGCAAAGCTTGTCATATGTAAACCCCAGCACACATCAGCAAAGCTTGCCAGTAATCAGTTTGTATATCGCATAGTGGCGTAAGACATTTGTAGAGTGCGCAAATTGCGTAAGGCATTTGTACAGTGCGCACGGTGGCGAAAGACATTTGTACAGTGCGCAAAGTGGCGCAATCAGTCACGAAAAACAACGCAAGCCACTTACTTGAAACCTCTGAAACCTCTTAAAATGTGTCGGAACTAGATACTCCAGTCGCCGCTAAAACACAGGATGTTCGGGGCGGAATGTCAGCCATGTCCTGGACAAAAACTGTCCCATCTTACAGCGCTATCATATATGTCTATTTACGTATTTATGAATATGTCTATATATATATATATATATATATATATATATATATATCGCTCTCTCTACAAGTAGGGATAATGCAGATAAGCATATTAGTGTATTATCTATTTAAGAGCACGTATTTTTATATTTAGTCTCATTCTTACGTCACCTACGACACAGTGAGGCTTCCACATATTATGTGCATGTACACACACTACTTGGAGTCAGTCTGTTATTCGTTAATCACCACACAGTCAGTCTACGACGGAGCAGCTGAGGCGGACGACGTCTCTCCTGACACCAGGAGACAGGGCGGAGACAGGTGGGTGGGGGGGGGGGATGGGGGGGGGGGTACCCGGTGCAGACGCGACAAAAACAGCGAAACACCTCCGGGCTGTCTGCACTCACATCGGAGAATTTCCTGGCGGGTGGCTTGCCGACCTGAGACGTTTTGCGCGCGGAGGACGAGCCGAAGGGCGCGTCCACCGCCGATGTTCGATGTGCGCTGACAGGCGTTCCGTTGACCACGCCCCTGTGACGTCACAACAGGGCGTCAGCTGTGCGCGGCAGCACGACACATGGCAGCATGAGCTGGGTTTGAGATGAAAAGCGCGAGCAGGGTTGCAGGTATTTCGACTGACAAGTTCACCGTCCAGATGTGTAATGGGGTCTTTTCGCGACTGCGTAGACCTGAGCACACTTCCCTGCCTGGTGCGGTGAAGGCAAGAAAGGCTCAAACAGCTTATGAGATTTGAACCCGACGCCTTCCTTCCGTCCTTCCTTCCCTTCAGTTCCGAGGCACACGCAATATATGCATTCATGCACATCTATATGCATATGTATGTGTGTGTGTATTTGTCGTTGAGAAGCACAAAGGTTTCTCATCGAAAACCTTTCCTGACGTACGCTCCATTCTCATTACTCTTATTTTCTTCTTAACATTGTTCTCTCCCTGTTGGCTTTGAGTCACAAGGCGACGTGTGTTTTGATACGGAATGCATACGTAGCTTTCGAAATACGCGAATAACATGCATTATATAATTGTTTGAAAACTGAAACCTTCTCTTAAGCAAATGCTATGCGACACAAAGTACCCAGAAAGCTTCTACGGGAAGTCGGAAGGGAAGGGATATCAGACAAAACAACAACAGCGAAAATGTTTTATATTGTCCTGTACTTGGACGAGATACTGTTCTGAAGAATAAAGCGATGCCTACCAAAGTAGTGTTGGAGCCACGCATCACAGCTGGCTCACGTGCAGTATGAAAATGAAACGACTGCCGCCGCGGACGGCTACTGCCTCGCCACGGTGTCACGCAGACAACAGGACGTGCAATAGTCGCGAGTGCAGTCTCGCGGCAAGGTATATGGCGGTGCGCCTAGTTTATGGGACCAGGTATAAAAGTTGTACGCGAGCCAGACTGCCGCCGGTGTTGGTGAGACGATGCGACCGACTGGGCTGCGCTGCAATGAACATGTCAACGTAAGTGAAATAAACCCAGGAAATTCGGCTGGCCGGGCGTATCCGGGATCCCAGCAGCGATCTCTTACTGGGTTGAACTGATGACCTGCCACAAAGGATTGACATTATCAGTTGAGCGCAAGATGTGATGCAAGCGAATATATGATTGCCCTGGCCGTATAATGTTCGTGTCGATTACGATCGGTGACGTAGTTCCAACAATGAGAAGCAGCTGTATGTCGGGGCCGGTTCCGTAGGTCCTCATTGCAACATTGCAGGTGTGTTTGGCGTGAATGACATCACTGGCATACCTCTCGCCAATCATGCTGTCGGGGTCCGTTCTGTAGGTCCTCACATTCCAGGTGTGTTTTCCGTCAGTGATGTCATCGACATACCTCCTGACAATCGGTGAGCGCACACTTTGCCAAGCAATTCAGTTGAAATATCTTGAGGTACCGAAGCCAGGGTTCGTCATAGTTATGTCATGATCTCGTCTCAATACCATTTTTATATGTGCATTGAAACAGTTTTCACAAACAAACCATGCAAGATAATTGCAAAGCGAAGTATGGGTGCATCGACAAATCGACGGTTAGGTGAAGTGACCCAGTGCCCAGTGATAATGCGAATCGGAGAGATGTCGGGTTACCCCCATAATTTCTCGAAAACAACTGAAGCTCGAAGCACGACATTTCGCACGGATACAAACGGCTGTGGCGAACTCTCCTCAGTGCAAATGTGCTGAGCTGAGCAAATTACCGACGCCCCCCGGTGAGTCGGTGAAGTCTTAAGCCCTTTTGATTTGATACCCCACTAATGTTAATGTCTAATTTTCCTGGTTCAGTTTGACAATATTCCAGCCAGGGGACACTGGTTTGGTCTCATGCCTTGAATATTGCAGCTGCATTACAACACAAACCAGTCCTCAGCTTTGGATAATCGTGACAGTCACCGCAACGCTCAAAAACTAAGCTTTTCACCTGACATTTCGCGTGAAGGCAAACTGAACTACACAACGAAAGTGAAACTGGTGCTCAAAGAATAGAAGCTGTTTTTTCACTGTTTTTCACTCACTGTTGTTTTTTCCCTGCTATTTGGTAGAATCCTGCTCACGTGTTTATTATCGCTTCCGTAGCAATATACCAGCCACCAACATGCACCTCTGCATTTTTGTTGACCTACAATGACAGGGGCGAACGCAAGGTGGGTACTGGGGCATGTGCCCCATGGAAATGGGCGCCCCTCTGGGCGGAAAAAGGCGCTCCTCCGGGAAGGCTCGAGTGGACTCGATTTTTTTTTCAGCGAGAGGGTTCCTTCTCAGAGCAATAGGCGCCCTCTCAGTGTGCTCGAGTACTACCACCCTCTCCCTACCTAATCGAATATTTCACCCAGAGGCGCCCTTCCGAAGAAATGACGCCCCTCCGGAGACAAAGTGTCCCGTGGCAATCACTGGATCTGCCCCTGTACCATGCAGAGGAACAACCAGTTCAAATTTGGAAGGCGTCTCCATATTTGCACGTATCATTGTGATACATACGGATAGCCTAACTGCCCCTCCCCACACGTCCTCCTCCCTGACCGGACCGACCTGGAAGCCCCTCCCCCCTCCCGCCTCCCCCTCCCGCCTGCCGCCCCTCCCCCTCCCGTCTGACCTGCCCGGCCCGGACTTGGCAGCCGACCGGCGCCACATCGCTCGGTGTCGGTTTTGGGTCACGTGCGCCCGTCGGCTGGCAGCCGGCCCAGCTGCAGCTGTTCTTAGCGGCGGCCGCCGGTGATCTATGTGTCCAATGTCACTGCCGACCCGACCCGCCTCTGGCCCGCCGCTGGCCAACTGCCAGCACACGGCAGACGTGGCGCCGCCCGGCGGCGCGACGCGAACCTGTAGTTTTGGAGATTGCCGCCGCTAGTCTCGGTCATCATGGAACGGGTGTGTGTTCGTGTGGTAGATGCTGCGGAGAAGATTCGCTAGACGCTGAGGCGGGAGGGTGCATTTGCGGGGACACGTGGCCATGGTCCTGCATCCTTGGACACTTCCTATGCACCAGGACGACCGAGTTTTAAAGAAAATAACTACTCTCAGTGATCTCGCTCTATCGGTGACATATTTTACTTATACAACATTTCTTTGAATTCAGGGAAGTTTTTGCGTCGTGCTAAGCCCGATGAGTAGGTTTAATGGGAAGCAATGCTTGGTTCGGCCACAGACATTTGGTCATATCCGCGGACGGCATGTTCCCACTCAAGCTGGTCAGCTGCAGTCATACTTTGCAGTTCACTGACACAAAACCATCGCGTAGTTGTATATAGGAAATCGGTGCACTACACAAATGTCCAGGTACAGACACATGGCTTTATGAAGTATCCACTGCAAAAGTAAGTTAGCATATGCGATGCTGGCCATCGTCGAGTGGCGTAGTAACGTGGGGACGTACGCAGGCTATAACTTTCTCCTCCCTACCCCCACCACGCAATGGGCCCAGTAGCGTAGCAACGTGGGGACCATTAACGTGGGAACGTGGGGACACTGGACCATCCGCCGGCAAGTCTCGACCGTCCGCCGGTAGTGCTGGACCGTCCGCCGGCATTGGCATATCATCTGCCGGCAGCGTCAGACCGTCTGATAGGAGCGGTGGAGGGTAGCTTCCTTCAGCAGCCTTGTAGAGGCCTGGCCAGTGGTCATAGGTGAATTGTAGGTTCAGCCCGAGGTGTATGTTCAGTCAAAGTCGACTTCATTAGTTCGTTGAATGCATAGGCGTAGGAACAGGGGGCCAGGAGGCCATGCCCCATCCCCTCGCTTTTCAAAGTGGAGGGGCCAATAATGGTAGCTGGCCCTCCCACTTTTGAGACATTTAAGTTTACTAAAAAGCAGCATGCACACATTTGAATATGTGAGAGAAAAAAAACAATCTATAACTAAGTAAAAGCTGCACATATCACATGGTAGCACTTCATTTCTTAAAAGTCATACATACTTGGACATGACCTTATAACAATGCAACTAATTCAGTAGTTGATGTAATGCAACAGATGTATGGATATTTACACCATATATTATGTTATGAAAAGACTATAAAGCAGATAATGTGCCAGCCAGTACCAAAATACATTCATACTAGATCTTCACTGCAGTTCTTTGACTTAACATATCTCACATCGATTTAATTAACATTGCGTACAGTATAAAAATATAAAGGCTAAAGGCAGTAACGTAACACAATTAAGGTAAGATGTACAATTCGCAAGTGCAAGTTCTTGCCTTGATATTACATAGTGTTATATATGTCCTTGGTCCTAGTTGCCATACACTTCAACATTTACATGTATTTTGATTATTGAAGCATAAACTTACTGCCACGAGGCATACATTGCGTGACTGTAGTACGAAAAAGAACGCAAAAATGTCAACACTTCAATGGAGTTTCACAGACTGGCACAGCACAAACATATCCAACGTTTTGAGTGAGATGCCTGGGTATCATCGGTGCTGGTATCCAACATAGCAAAATACTTAATTCCATCATTTATAATGGTAGCATATATACAATAATGAAGTCCACATCCTATTATATCAACTTCAAGTGCGAGAACGCCTGTCAGAATCTTAGAATCCCTGAGATGATCAGGCGCTCGTGATGCGACCTGACAATGTCACACGAGGAGTGATGTGAAGAGTGATGATGTGACGAGTAACGAGTCTTGTCTTGCTTGTCATGTGACCTGAGAAGGCACATGACGAGCATGGCAACTGACCCGAGTGGATCTTCAGCTGGGTAACTGCGTAGTGGCATTGACCGCACGTTAAACGTTGAATTCAAATTATGTCGTTGAACAGAAATGGTTCGGTAAGATCGTGGGGCCATCGTATATGTAACAATATCGGCTAAGCAGACACTGATCCCAGAATCTATTCGATGAAGACATCTTGATTAAAAGTACTAAAACACTGAACTACAACGGAAAGGCTTTTCATCGTCTAGTGAAGTGTATGTCCAGGCTGAGATTTAACAACCCCGAAGATAATGAAATTAATTGTTGCCAATTGCAAGGTGTATGTTTCTGAACACTACTTGTGGTGCAAACAGTTAAATAGGCATAGGAAAGTCGATTTTGTGCGATGTACTCCCTAGACGTCATTGTTAAGCTATACAATCATTGGGGCATGCGCAGTGGCGTACCGAAGGAAGGGGAGCATTGGAGCAATCCCCCTCCCCATGAGAGGTTATGGACCCCCAATAATAGGCCCTTGAAAATATCGCTGGGCCTCCAAAAAGTCGCGCCGGGATCCCGATAAATTGCATAGGGCCGCCAGGACCCTATGAAATCATGCTAAGGTCTTAAAAGGTCGGGCCGAGCCCCTGAAAAACACGCTGGGGGCCGAAAATGTTCTCCGTTGCCCCGAAAATGACACTGGGCCCGAAAAAGACTGGCTGGGCCCTCAAAATCACGCTGGGTCCCGAAGGTCGGGCCGTGGCCCCTGATAATCGCGCTGGGGGCACACAAAGTTGGACCGGGGCCCCTGAAAACCACGCTGGAAGCACAAAAAGTCGTGCCGTGTCGTGGCCATTGCAAATCGCAATGGGAGCCGCAGAGACAGGCTGGGCGGCTGAAAATCACGCTGGGTGCCTCAAACGTTACCGCCTGGGCCCAGAAAATCACGCTGGGCAACCGCCCGACACAGGTCGATCACTCACGCCCGAGTGGTCTCTAGAGCGCGACAGGTGGATCACTCACACCGAGTGTGACTTTAGAGTGAGACCGGTGGATCATTCACGGCCGGGTGGGACCTTAGAGTGAGACAGATGGGTTACTCACGGCCGAGTGTGACTTTAGCCTCTTGAGACGCGGCGTGCACTAGTATGCACAGTATGCACATATTTGAAGTCGCCTGGAGCTTCGGACATCCATGGAATCCTTAATACTCGATTTCCCAAGACTGCTGCCTACAAATGTACATGCCGAACAACCCAAATGTAGATACCGAACAACCCAAATGTACATACCGAACAACCCAAATGTACATACCGAACAACCCAAATGTACATACCGAACAACCCAAATGTACATACCGAACAACCCAAATGTACATACCGAACAACCCAAATATCGAAGGCTTGAAGAACTTCGTACTGGCGTCTCCGGATGGCCTCATTATGGATTTCGCAATATACCAGGGGAGGCGGCTAGTCGAGGGAGGTGATGCCGACGGAAGGCAATGGTATCTGGGTGAGTCAGCTGTCCTGTGCCTCGCTGAAACACTCAGCCCGGGAACAAAACTTGCATTCCATCGGTACTTCACGACTCCTGGTCTTCTTCAAACCCTGAAGGATAGAGCAATCGACGGAACCGGAACGAACAACAAGAATCTGGTTCCAAAGAAGTCCGGGATTTGGCCCGAGAATGAAGCAAAGAAATGGCCTCGGAGGTCCAGCCAGACTCACGTTAGACGTGATGACCAGCAGGCAGTCACTGTCTGGATGAACAGCAAGCCACCGTACATGGCGTAGACAGATCTTGGAAAGGGACCTGAAGACCCTGTTAGCCAGTATAGGAAGGAAGAGAAGACAACAAACAGTGATGTGCAGTGTCCGAACATTGTCACAATGTACAGCAAAAGCATGGGTGGAGTTGCCGTTCATGACCGCATGATTTCACATTACCGCACTGGAGCAAAATCGACCAAGTGGACGGTTAGTATCGTATTCCACTCCATGGATGTAGCCGCAGTCCAGGCTTGGATCCTGTACCGACGGGGCAGCAGGCGCGCTGGTCGTTCGGGAAAGGGAACCCAGAAGTGTCTGGAATTTAAGTACGAACTGGCCACCAGTCCTATTGCAGAATATGAAGGTGAAGTCGATGAATTCAGCAGCTCGTCCAGCTCAGAGTTTGAGGATGAGTTGCCAATAGTGAAGAGACGGTGCCGGTCTCATCCAATCCCACTGCCATCTCCGCAGTCCAGGGGAGCCGGGCGTCATCTTCCAAAAGCCCTCAGACGATCAGGCTGGAAGCAATGTCGTCTGTACGGATGCAGAAAGCTGACGGGTACTCAGTGCCACAAGCGTCTGATTTTCTTGTGCTGCCTGGCCAACACAGACCGCTTTTTTAGTTCCACTCCAAGAAATGATAAGTTCTCCGCATAGAAAGAAAGGAAATGGCTTGTACAGCATGATGTTGCATTGTGCAATTATGAACTTTGGGTTTCTTTTCGTGGCCAAGTTACCTTGACGTGAATGTAAGCACGTGAGTTTTATGAGTAACGTATAATCTGCTGTACAAACGATATCCCAACTCCCTTGGTTTAGCACCAGGCACGAATAAAAGAAATGATGTTCTAATATATGTTGTGTACTAAGCGAAACCTGTAGTGTTTTGAAGAAAAACGAGCTATCAAACAAAAACAACAAAAGTGATGAATGCGTACGTCAAGTTGAATTTATACGTCAATAACGCATAAACCACATATTAAGCATTGCTTTTGAATCCTAATTATTGTACTATTTCAGACCAAAAACAACTCATCTCGAAGTTCAGATGCCTGAAGTGCACTATAGTATTCAGGTCACTGCGCATGCGCAATGCCACGTAGCATAAAAACGTCACAGAAACTCTCTTCTTGGTCTCTCATAGGCATCGCCTGTGTTTTGCATTGTTTTTCCTGACTTGGTTTATTCCCTCAAGTCTAGGTTTCAAGAGGTTAGAGTGAGATAGATCTATCACTCACGATCGGGTGGGACTTTAGAGTGAGACAGATCGGTCACTCACGATTGGATGGGACTATGGAGTAAAATAGATCGAGGTCAGCCATGTATTGCACTGCATCACGTTTTATGTTGGGTGGCATTCGTCAGATCTGTGTTTAAATTTGTCCCAATTTGCTCGAGTTGCACACTTTGTGATAGTTAAGTTTTCCCAAACAGATGCTTACACACTGACAACTGCACCTCCGCCTTTAGCTGTATGCCACGTAGAGAACCTCTGGCCTTCTCGTGATGTTTGCGCTCGAGCTTTGTCCAAATCGCAAGTTGCGCATGCCAAAGCACTGATGGAGCCTTCAGTGCAGTGAGGAATGATTGGCCGCCTAACCACCCGAACGATGGTGACATATTTAAACGCTTTCCCAACGTGGTGGGCTATATATAATCATGGATGAAACTAAATGGTGTATTTTCATCTCAATAATGAACATGCATATCCCGATATTCAAGTTGCTATTCGATTTATTTCCGTTCAATTTACGTTAATAATTTAATATTTGTATATTTTATATTTTATCATTTACATAATACCACCATTAACATGGTACAGAATGAGCTAAAGTATATCATGGCATGGCATGGCATGGCATATGGCATGGCATACGTTTATTTGGATTCAGTATGTGACATACACAACCACTGCTAGATATTTATGGGTAGTGTACTTCGTGTAGTGTAGTCTTAAGTGTAAATGATTCCCAGGTCAACACAGCTATGGCCGTAAAATATCATATCAATAACCACGTGCGTGTTGCACTGCTCACGAAGCTCGGCCGTTCCTCCTGTTCCGGAGCGCCGGCCGACTGCTAGCGATCGTTTTCAGCTTGCTCACCACACTGGTCAGGAGAAGCAGAGGCTTCACACCGTTCCGTCAAACAGTTTCTGTTTCGGAAAACTACAGTCAGTCACTCTAACGATTTGGCCAGATTGGGTGCAGTACACCCAGATTGGGGCCAGATCGGGTGTTAACTCGCACAGTGTCCGAGTGGGGACGGAGATTCGCTCCCCATTGTGGTGTTCCACTACAGTGGAGGAAAAGCGCGGAGTAGCGCACCAATATTTACCGCAACGTTTTCACAACAATTTCGCATGATTTGAGAAAAATACTTGATATTTGGTCGTTCAAGTTCATTCAAGGACCTACGACCAACGGATTAGTCTTCTCAATATAGTTGGGCCAACTACTATAAAGGATGTTTCGGAATTTTGTTCTTGAATGTCATTTTTCATCATATTGGCCTGGTGGAGCTAAATAACCAATGTCAATCAAATCGTACACCTATGTATGCAGCAATGCTAGCGTAAAGTAGCATTCTATGTTTGATCTAACTATCCACCCATAAGATTTGAAATCATTCAGAAGGAATGATGTCACACCAAGTTCAGCATTGGGAAAATTTTGAGTTTGTTTTTTCTTGCTTTATAAACTCGATGCAAGTTTTCTTTCTGGATTCAAAACACCTCAAATTTTCGATATCGCCCGAAAAAAGATGAACCTTTCAAAGCCAAAAATGACACCATTTGTGATGTCACAAGTTCCAGTAGTGAGGTCAATTTTGGTACAAATTCAAAAAAAATAGGGGTGCGATCTTCCGAAATCGTGATGCGGTGTCCCATGGCGTCTTTATGTTGTCTCTGGGTGCGTACTTTCCGGGATCTTGGCGGAGGTAAAATCCCCGCCCCTTTCCCTAGACGGGACGACCTGAGGCCCGCCCGGCGCAGGTAAAATACACATGTGAGTGAATGTGGCATCTTTGGCAACGGTGCATGCCAATGTGAATGCAGAAGTAAAACTTAAGACCAGAAAGCACGACCCTCCTCAGCAGACCATCCACACCTGTACGACCTTCCTGTCACCCGCCAAACGTACCACCTGAGTAATGCACCACACCCAGCCAAGCCAAGCGTGCCACCTGAGTAATGCACCACACCCAGCCAAGCCAAGCGTACCACCTGAGTAATGCACCACACCCAGCCAAGCCAAGCGTACCACCTGAGTAATGCACCACACCCAGTCAAGCCAAGCGTGCCACCTGAGTAATGCACCACACCCAGCCAAGCCAAGCGTACCACCTGGACAATGCACTACACCCAGCCAAGCCAAGCGTACCACCTGAGTAATGCACCACACCCAGTCAAGCCAAGCGTGCCACCTGAGTAATGCACCACACCCAGCCAAGCCAAGCGTACCACCTGGACAATGCACTACACCCAGCCAAGCCAAGCGTACCGCCTGGACAATGCACTACACCCAGTCAAGCCAAGCGTACCACCTGGACAATGCACCACACCCAGCCAAGCCAAGCGTGCCACCTGAGTAATGCACCACACCCGGCCAAGCCAAGCGTACCACCTGAGTAATGCACCACACCCAGCCAAGCCAAGCGTACCACCTGAGTAATGCACCACACCCAGCCAAGCCAAGCGTGCCACCTGAGTAATGCACCACACCCAGCCAAGCCAAGCGTACCACCTGAGTAATGCACCACACCCAGCCAAGCCAAGCGTACCACCTGAGTAATGCACCACACCCAGCCAAGCTAAGCGTACCACCTGGACAATGCACCACACTCAGCCAAGCCAAGCGTACCACCTGAGTAATGCACCACACCCAGCCAAGCCAAGCGTGCCACCTGAGTAATGCACCACACCCAGCCAAGCCAAGCGTACCGCCTGAGTAATGCACCACACCCAGCCAAGCCAAGCGTACCACCTGAGTAATGCACCACACCCAGCCAAGCCAAACGTACCACCTGGACAATGCACCACACCCAGCCAAGCCAAGCGTGCCACCTGAGTAATGCACCACACCCAGCCAAGCCAAGCGTACCACCTGAGTAATGCACCACACCCAGCCAAGACAGGCGTATCACCTGGACAATGCACCACACCCAGCCAAACCAAGCGTACCGCCTGGACAATGCACCACACCCAGTCAAGCCAAGCGTACCGCCTGGACAATGCACCACGCCCAGCCAAGCCAAGCGTACCACCTCGACACCCAGCTGCGCAATATCGGTCGGAGGCGCCAGCATTGCTCGGCTCGCGCCGCACGCGCTCTGTTTGTGCCGCCGGCGACGGCACCCTGTTTGTCGGCGGCGCCTGCGGGGCGTCGGCAGCGACGCCGGCCGGCCGGAGAGCCGACAGGAAGACGCGTACGACGTACAGCACGACCGCAGCGGCTCTGGCCGAGCCCGATTGCGCTCTGACCGGGCCAGTGCCGCGCCGGGGGTGTTGGCTTCAGCAGGCACCTGGGAGCGGAGCCGGGCCGCCCGTGCCGCACTGGAAGAGTTGCGGTCGGAGGCGTGTCCGGGCAGGTTCGAGCCATGTGTGACGCGTTGTGTCTGGAGTGCAGCAGACCGTGGCTGGCGGCTGCAGCGCTGTCTGGAGTGCAGCAGACCGTGGCTGGCGGCTGCAGCGCTGTCTGGAGTGCAGCAGACCGTGGCTGGCGGCTGTAGCGCTGCGCGTGCGAACGCTCCACCGTCTTTCACACGGAGATGACGTCCTCTGGACAATTGCGCAGCACTCTCGGAACAATCTCTTGT
The DNA here is from genome assembly GCA_034440615.1 of Ashinkailepas kermadecensis. Taxonomy (NCBI): domain Eukaryota; kingdom Metazoa; phylum Arthropoda; class Thecostraca; family Neolepadidae; genus Ashinkailepas; species Ashinkailepas kermadecensis. The sequence goes on from JAOTOM010003449.1 coordinate 94,149, forward strand.
TCCGAGAGACGACGGTTCCAATCTGCGACGCTAGCTGCGGCCGTGGTGTCGCGCTGGTGGCTTGTGTCCAATTAGAGGGTCAGGTGGAATGAGCACTATATCGCCTTTCAAGCAGACCAGGAAGTACGCACAAAGCCGGGGTTCCCGGACGAGCGGATCCGCAGTAGAGGACTGACGGGATATGACGCCCACAGGGTCTCAGAAACTGCAATGTCTGGCGGACAGCGATTGTCGGGGCGACTGTTCATCTTCTTCCCGCTCGTTACCGGAGTCGGGGGTGGGGGGACAGATTCTGCGGCTGCACTTTGCTTAACGTGAGAAGTTATCGGCAAATTTCTTGGCTTTTCGCGACAAACGATAGAGCTGAAGAATATGAGCTCAGATAATTCAAGTATATCGACCGAAGTGGTGGCCTAACAGGTCAGTGAAAAGCTGGAACGTTTACCTACTTGGCGAAGTTTCGATTTTAGTCGGGCATCATAAACTTGAATGGCGTAGGGGCCGAATTGGGGTACCGTCATGTGCCATATATCCTAAGGTAGCCAAGAATGGCATACATGAGTACAGATAAGGTCGAGATCATCGTGGGTCAGGGGACGAGTAGTCTAGGGGTAAGTTACCCGTCTCACAATCGAACGATTGTGGGTTCGAGTCTCACCTGTCGCTACTCTTCGCCCGCGGCCAATCGGCGTGAGAGATTGGCGACGCTACATGACTCAACGGTCGACGTGTCGTAAAACCAATAACTAACTAACTCATCGTGGGTCACGTGGAATTCCAAAGTCAAATGTCGAATCTGGTAATATATCCATGCGGTGGATGTTCCTACACGAACATTTTTCCATGAACTCGACAGAAGAAAGACATGCAAAGACTTGTTCGAGCACGGGCGGGTAATTGGAAAAACAAAACGTTATTGGGTGGTTTAAAACAATGAAAAGAACAGTGGAAAGGTCCACAAGGCCTCGCCTAACTTCAAAGGCCACTGCCGCAGATACGGGCCTCATGATGACCGCAAGCTGTGTAACCTAGGTTTCGTGCAATACTGACACCATCACTAAGCACTTGGCATGCCATGTCTCAGACATTTTGAATGTTATTGAGGTGTAATTTGTTGCCCATGCTCACAATGTGGCTGAGAATCACATATTTAGGTTTTGGAAAACTGTCGGAAAAGGAATTTTTTTTTTCAGTTCATAAAATTTGACTTTTACGTTGGACAAAAAACAGCATTATGAGATCGCAGCATCATTTCTCACCAACTTTGCTGTTTATTGCCGAAAACTGAGTATTAATATATTTGTTCGTCGATTTTTGACGTATTTTCTGTACGCCCTTCAGTTCGGTCAAGCGTCGCGGAAGGTGACGTCACTATGATGTGACTGATGCCCGATCCTTAGTGAGCTATAATTTAATTTTGGCCACGAGGTGTATAATTGATGGGCGAATAAGTACAACAAATTTGAAATTGATATTCCGCGCGCTTTCGAGATCTGAAGAATATTCGCCAAAGGATAGATTCTGCCCCTCACTGTGTGTGGGGGGGGAGGGGGGGTAAGGCTAAACACTCGCCAGGCCGACCGGCAAATCCACCATCGGGTGGTCGCGTCGAGGCTCTGGAAAGCTCCCTCTACCTTCCGTCCTACGTAAGCTATGATAAAATGCAAAACACTATTAAAACCTCTGGCCATGGTACGCCCGAACCATACATTATATTTTCATTTTGATCGGTAATGAAGCCACCAGAGGGCATGCTATGTCAAACGGCGCCGTCTCGGGGTGGGTGGTTGATAAGAGCCCCCGGGGTGGGTGGTTGATAAGAGCACCCCGGGTGTTTGATAAGGTTTTCCACGGATATTAAAAAAAAACCGCACATGAACAGAAATTTGGCATACCTTTACCTTTACCTTTACTTTATTCTTTACCTTTACCTTTACCTTTACCTTTTTCTACATCTATTTGACATGTTGTGCGAACATTTTGAGGTCAGGTCATCTAGGGTCAACGAGTTAGTCAAGGTCAAGTGAGGTCACCTCCATGACAGTTCAACCAGTCGTCACGCTTTAACGGATACATATATTTCAATGAAACTTCCAGCGTTTGCTTACCTTTAGGGATGAAACAATACGCACAAAAACAATTTTTTCCCGTTTTGTTTTATTACCCCAAACCCCCACTACACCCCGTACCCCAATTTGGCACCGTCCGGACTGGCGACTCTTCTCAACCGCATCATCTTCGGACTCCGACCAACTCTACTATACTTCCGCTCAACCCAACTCTACTCAACTCTACTCTACTCAACTCTACTCTACACAACAAGAATCTACTTCGACACTGCTCAACAAATCCACACCCTCTTCCACCCCTCGACTAATCCTCCTACCATACCCCTCACCCCTTTATACCGCTTAACACCAACACAACAACAACAACCGGGAACAGCCGACATCACCACACGGTGGCAGGCTGGCCAAATTCATACACATACATACACACAGGTACGACGGAAGGAACCGCAAACTTGGATCAGCGGGCCTTCAGGTTCTTGCGCTGGTGAAGGCGGATCATCATGATGTGATCATATACTAGGGTGTGGGTATGTGCGTGTATAATTCACAGATTATAGTTTCTTTGAAACCATGTGATTTGGTGCCTGAATGCGTAAATGAAGTGCTTCGAAGACGGTGGGAAATGATGCAAGGGAATAAGATGACACTTGACATACCAGTTGATATAATGTGGTTGCTTCCTACCGTCTTCGAGTGTTATTGAACGAGGGAGACTGAAGACGGAGTTTTCCCTAAGCTGGCTAAATTTTGCTCAAGTTGAATTGCCGGCATGGGTTGACTCGGCTCCTGCAAGCCACATCGCTTTTCATGGGCTAAAAATTCGCAACCACTAAGCATAAAACAATGCAGCTTTCTCAACATCATCACCATGGAATCGAACAGGTTACCGCAAGGAGGGTTCGGTTTCTTATACGCATCCGGCGCTTATCATGTGACCTGGCGAGGGTGGGCTGGTAGCAGGCCAAGGAGGTCTCGATATGGATTACCATATCGAGGCATTGATGACAAGCTAAACTCGGGACACAAGTAACATGTTAACCTGGAATTGCACGATTGTTTTTTTTGTAGTCATGATCTACGCTGCAGCCTCGGCTTGGCACAGACACGGATCGCAAAATACCCGCCTTAAAAGCGTCGAACTGAGAAAAAAACATGTTCTCTCAGTGTGCAATATTTGCTTAGGAGCTGATTTCCTGTCGTATTGTAGAATACTTACGAAAATTAACATTTTTCATTGGATCAAAGGTCAATTTTGTTGAACGTCCAAGCCATATTTCATCGCTATCAACACTGAACAATATCATGCTATATGCAGCATAGAAAGCATAGCATAGAAGCATAGAAAGCATAGAAAACAGAAAGTGGTTCAATACACACACACAGACACACACACACACACACACACACACATCACACATCACACATCACACAAACACACCACACCGTTGATGCCATTTAATCTTGTAAACGATTCAGGTTGCTGCAAATTAGTATGTGCTTGTTCCCGACATTTTTCAAAAGCACGCCTTGGTGTTGGAAATGGTATTGCACTGGCCCCATGGGGCGCTATTGATGCTCCACATGCTGCAATTCAACAAACAACTATGGCATTAAGTCCTGCTCAGTCTTCAAATAATTAACGGTGGTTTCACACAAATAATGACGGATTGCTCGGTTACATATCGTGCTGAAGCAATATAGTTAAAACGTTTTATGGTAAAATAGTTGGATGTTATTCGCGTGAAAAAAAAAACAATTACCCTGATGGAAATCTGAGTATGTCGCTTGCAATACAGTGCACAACATATACAATAAATGATAATATGTCATTCAAGACATGCCTTACGTCCAAAAACTTGTGATTCTCAATGAAATAGGTGTAATTTAATCAAGTAACTAACTGACTTGTCAATTAATCTGAACTAAGCCAGCAAGTGCCGCCTAGGGACTTGCCGCCCCGGTAGCTCGGTTGGTTGGAGCGCTGTCCCACAATAGTCTCCCCTGTCTTGGCGAAGCTGGGTTCGGGTCGCTTCGTGCGCTCGTTCTTAGCCCGTGGATGGGAGGGTCAGTTGGCAACTGGCACGATAAGGTCGAGAGCGAGCTACCGTGGTGGCCGTGTCGGTGTGTTGACAGAACGTGAAGTATTTTGCCAAACTTCTGCTGTAAAATTGCAATTCATGGATCGAGTGGTGAGGCCAGGGTTCACGCAACAAGCTCTGCTTAGCAATTGGATCCTGGTCCATAAAGCCACCCCAGCAATAATTCGAACTACACTTCTAAAAAGTATAAATGTTGAACATTATATTCTTATTTTGGGCCAGATAAAGCTTCATTGACAACATAAACCTCCCATCTTCGTTCACTACAGCTTTGCAACCGAGTTTCTTCTGACCTTTCCAGCTCATTCTGTGTTGCCGGAGTCAGAAATCTGCAGCTATCAATTGTTGCTTGTCGACAGGAGTCCATTGGTAGCCTGCTCGTTGAACTGCAAATGTTGTTTGGCCGACTTAGGAATACAAGGCGAGAACAGCATAGACCAGTGTTTCTCATTTCATGGCTGCAGGGCAAATTGTCACCCGTGGCTCGGACACTTGCCTGTGGTGAAGCTGTCACGCAACGCATAGCTGTGAAACGGCGCAGCCTACCAGTAATTATTGATGTGAAGTGGCACAGTCTACGTTCCTAGTGGCCAGCCATATTACTATGGAATGTTCTAGGTGGCCTAGAACATTCCACTGTAGACGATTGTACCAGGGGTTTGTTTTTACGGATCGAGCGAGAAGACATTGGTAGTATGTACCGCTCTGATAGCTCAGTTAAGTATACCGTCAGCCTTCATTGGTCTCTCCTGTCCTGGGCAGGCAAGGTTCGAGTCGCATCACGTGCTCACGTAGTCTCCGGCTGGGAAGGTCAGTTGGCAATTGGCCCGATAAGGCCGCGTGTTATCTGGCGATGGCTAACTTATTGAACTGGACATGACATTCCCCGTTGACACTGTCATAAATAGCGGACAGGCGACAGGCTTCCTGGATCGCGAGTGACGTCTGAACAGTTGCATCTCGTCACGTTTTGAGAACTCGGACATTCTTTGTGATACATTCAGTTCATCTTGCGACAGCTCTGATTATCAATGCAATAAGAGCGGCATCCAGGCGGTCGAGTGGACACAAAAAACCAGACAACTTTCCATTGGCTTGCATTCATCTGCGAGGTCCTAGCTATGCGTCCGATAACAACTCCAGGGCTCAAAAATAGCACCGTCCTGGCGATAGCGTCGGCGACCAGGTGCAGACTCACCAGGCCACAGTGGCAACCAAAACCAGAATTTTGTTTTGATATGTCCGTCAACATTTGAACCATAAATTATAGAATTAGTCGATGTATCAGATATTTTCATTTAGCAGCAATTATCTTTTTCCAGATCAAAAGTATACTATGAGCGTACCGCTAATGCTACCAAATATTCCGTCCCTCTGACCTACCATATTTATACTAGAACCCCCCGTCGGCACAGGACGGCGCTTTTCTGACAACCACAATGCTAAACCAATGGCATACCGTGGTCGCCAAAATTGCCGACGGAACGCCGACCCGCCGACCAATGTGGTCGTCGCCTAGGAATCTAGTTGTAAATGAGGAATTGGAAATCAGGCAACTCTTGGTGGCTTGTTCAGTCGTTCGTTCGAAAATTGGTTGTTTACGGTACTTGTACCTAATCGAGATGGTGAATTAATGGCGCATTTTCGTGAATTGATTGCTTGACTGCCTTGATTCATGTTGACATTACCGAGGTAGGTACCTAGTTAAATATCCAGGCGTGGACTCCATCCAACCATTCAAGATACTTACAGAGAGCCAGTTTGCTCCTGGAGGTCCGAGGTCAAATTGGATCGGGATAATACAGAAAGGTATGTTGGTGTTCCTACCTGTTTAGGTACCTAGGTAGGAACCTACCTAGGTACCTAGGTCCAAGGTACAAGGATATGATCATGGGTAGCAGTGTCCAGAGTGCAAGCTTGTAAGCTTGTTGGTTGGCAAGCTTCTTTTTTTTACTTTGGATATGGCATCTTAAGACAAAAATATTATAAGAACATGTTTCATAATGGGATTAAGATGATGTAGCATGTTGCCTACCTAACCATTTACCTATTACCAGCACAAGTGCATGCTTACTTTTCAGTTGGTAACAGAGATAATATCAATATATTGATATGTAGTTGGGACAATATATAATGAAGAAGAATGTAATATGTAAAATAAATCCTAATCTAACATAACCACTGCCGCTAGGTGATTTTATGCTTTATCCCATGTGTTATGTCAAGCCTTTCATTCTAACCTATTCTTTTTTCTTTCTTGAAATAAATTTATCAGAGTCGAACACTATCTTCAGAAAGAGAAAAAAGAAAACATGTTCTGCAAAAACAAGAAAGCAAAACATTATTTCATTCCATTTTGAGCAGGAATGAGTGGTTCCATTGTCTTAATCATGTTCAGAAATATGATCTCTCAATATTGGGTATAATTGCACCTTAATGTATGCATGAGGCAAGTTTTGCACACATTTTACCTCCATGAAGCAAACAATAGGGCTAGTACTGGTTAGGTTAAGCTTTTCTTTTAAGTTAAAAACACTCCTTTTTTAACCTTTTTCAACAAAAAGTCTTTCTTCAAAAACAGATTAAGAAGTATCCCTGGATATGTACCATTATTTCATTTTTTTATGGAACTATGCTAGATATGTCTAGAGTAATATGTATTCTCAAGTTGCTTCAACATGGGCAACAACTTAAAACCAGTAAAGTTTGGTTAAATACATTTCCCTTCAATAAAGCTGTCATGAGCTGTAGCATATCTGTACATGTGATGTAAGTTTGGTGCTGTGTGTCAAAATTATGATGGAATTCTTCAATTTCAAAGCAAGGAGGGTTGGACATGGTTTAATTTGTTATTTAATGTTGCATTTCGAGAACAAAATGTTTAACATTCCATTCCAAAATTGTAATTTTGTCTTTCTGAACCATTAACTCCTTTCTGTATTTCCAGTTAGCTTGGGCATGTCAATCAAACAGGAAGAAGTTTGCAGTCATTTGCAAACATCTCAAATCTTTTGGTGAAAAGGTCCCGTATATTATAATCCCATATATTCCAGATAATTCCCCATGGAGGATAATTTTCTCGATGACAAACATCCAGTATAGGAGCATTCTTTGAACCCTGGTTGGACAGAGTACATGTCAGCAGTCAGCAGGCTGGATTTGCGCTTGGCCATCCTGGATGTGGAGAGGAAATTTTTGGGTGTAGTTGAATATGGAGAGAATATTTTTATTCCAGCTTATGGCATCAGAATCTCGGCTTGTACTTTCCAGTAAATCTTGAGCACATCACAGAGCAGTTCATTGTCAAGAAACATTATTGACCTACAAGTGAGACAAGTGAAGGAGATTTCCTCAAGAGGATAATGCTCTGGATGCACCAAATCCAGGATTAGCCAATTTTTCCAACCTCGGCAGTGACTGATCTGGTTGTATATGTACCCCCACCCTTTCTGATTACTATCGATCGCATATTCGTCTATGCTCAACTGAGTGGGGTGATGCCAGGGTGCAAGATTTGGTTTGGGGGTGCAGTATATTGATATATTATGGCTAGCCGAACATTTTAATTCAAATTATCATTATTCGCGTTGATCTCAGTTAACCCCACTATCACCTATTATTATATTCCCTGCATGCATTGTGTTTTGTGTGAACCCATTTCTCTTTTATCAAGGTAAGTGTGATATCGGCCTTTACATCGGGCCTGGCTCCGCACTCCAAGAGCCGAACTAAGAGCATGGATTCGCGTGGCTGCTTCAAGGACAGCAACAAGAAGTTGTCGTACAAGATGGACAACATCCACGTAGTCCGTGACCTGCGCGCCATCCAGGCTTCGCCGACCGAGAGTGTCGTCGTCGCTATACTGGCGGCTGCGTCTCGCCTGCATATTAGCGGGTTGATTTCCAACACTGTGCCACCACAGTCCGTCCGCGCCGCTTACCACGTCCTGCAGAAACTGCCGTGCTCGCAGTGCAAGTCTCGGCACTGGTGGTATATATGTGGCTTATCTACATCTGTTTGGCACACATCGCGTGCTGACCACCAAAACGTGTCACATCAGTTGATCGTTCGGCGGAACGCCCCTGACGTGGCACGCAGACTGTATCACAGAAAGAGTGCTGCAAAGAAACCCTTGCTTGAACAATTGAACAACTTTATACTTCCGAGCATTGGGAAGGGGGGCGGGCGATGGAATGAACTGTGATTTCCCGCTACAAGTCGTCGAGGCACCTTTAGAGTTTAGCATATCCTACGTCTGTAGAGATGTGACAAAGTGGTAGCAACTACTTGTGATACTTGTGATGACTATTTGAGGCTGTCGCTGCCGCACCTGTGAGGTGACTACTGCCATGGCTGTGAGGTGGCCACTGCTACGACTGTGAAGCGGCCGTTATTATGTTTGTGAGGCGGCCACTGCCACGGCTGTGAGACGATGGCCGTCATGGCTGTGAGGCGGCCACTGCCACGACTGTGAGGCGGTCACCTACCACACCTGTGAGAGGGCCGCTGCCATGGCTGTGAGGCGGCCACTGCCGCACCTGTGAGGCGGCTGCTGTCATGACTGTCAGGCGGCCACTTCCGCATCTGTGGGGCGGCCGCTGTCATGACTGTGAGGCGGCCACTTCCGCACCTGTGAGGCGGCCGCTGTCATGACTGTGAGGCGGCCACTTCCGCACCTGTGAGGCGGCCGCTGTCATGACTGTGAGGCGGCCACTCTCATGACTGTAAGGTGGCCGCTGCTCTGGCTTTGAGGTGGCCGTTGTCAGGGCTGTGAGGAAGCCGCTGCCGCAACTGTGAGGCGGCCACTGCCACGGCTATGAGGCGGCCACTGCTGTGACTGTGAGGCGGCCATGGTCAGGGCTGTGAGGCGGCCGCTGCCGCACCCGTGAGGCGGTCACTGTGATGGCTGTGAGGTTGCCGATGCCGCGGCTAAAACTGATCGGCAATGGTGTGAAATGTTATCTTAGTTATGCCCAATTTTGCAACGCTATTTAGAAGTACACCACTAAAATTCATGTAGATCAGGATTCCATCCATATCAGCGTATTTTCATGTTCCTTCCACAAAATATATCCAGCTGAAAAATGTGCTTAAGAAGATATTAAAGGAAAAGGCTTATGCCTACTAGTTCTGTTGCTACCGTCCAAGTGTAGAACTATTGTACCTATCAGTAATTAATAATTTTTCGTTGTTTTGTATGTGATGTAAGATGACAGCTAGCGATAATTTTACACATTCATCTGGACTAGAAATGTAATCTATTATATACACGGTAGAAGATTGTGAGTAATTGCTGTCCGATTGCCGAAGATCGCTTTGGATTTTTCACCTTTATGTGCCGAACTCCGGATTGTGTCATTCTTCGCTATCTTCGAGGGAATTTTGTTCATCTTCCACTGCCTCCGAGGGACTTTGCTCTCCGAGCGACATTCAGGAGTTCCTATGGGAAGGGCGACACTCCTTTTGGTGCGCAAAAATTTACTCAGGGCGCCAAGCGACACCTATTTCTGATGAAACAATCGAAGAACGCATGGAAGGCCGTCAGATCTGCCAAAAATGGGTAATCATGAAAAATCCTGTTTCGAAAATGTCATGTTATCCAATCCCGAGGGACAACCACCCAACCCCAACCCCACCCCCTCCCCATTGGACCCGTACTTGATTGGCGACCAATTTCCCAGAATTGTATCTCGTCGGCGACCACCGAAAGGCTTTTTTGAGCCCTGAACAACTCATCCGCAAGATGAAGGCAATGGCCGTTTGGGAGGAGGATGGTGAGACCGACCGCATTTCATGTCCTTGAGCCACGAACAGCCCCGCACGGCTTACAATAAATATTGTCATTCAATCGTTGCTGAACTGGCCCACCGCTACTACCACGATCTCAGGTCTACTACTCTACTACTACTCAAGTCTACTACTCCATCTCAAGTTCCTCAACAAAGAAACGTCTTCTATTTGGTGAGCGCCAAACGGAGAACAGGCAAAACATAGAGTGCTTTGTTCGTGTTTCCGGAAGTCCTTCCCGCTGACCGCAAAACACGAAGCAAAACTAACAGCAAACGTCGAGACGGCCATCTAAAAGCAAAACATCCATGTCTACCATGCAGGTTTACCATACATGCTTGCCATGCATGTTTATCATACACGTCTAGCATATACCCGTCGTGTTACATGATGTGTCGCAGTCTCAATTCATTCTTGAACAATGAATACTTAGGCATCATTCGAAAAGAAACATCGCTAAGAGCAAGGACCGATCGCATATTTGTGGAACAGTACAAATGTGCCTGACTCCCAAAATAGTTTTAACCGACGTCAATTTATGTCAATCCCGTTCTCCCCACTCCCTTGCTAACTCACACTCACACTCATGCCAGCTCTCACCCTCACTTTCACTCTCACTATCACTATCATTATCATTATCACTATCACTTTCACTATCACTATCACTATCACTATCACTATCACTATCACTATCACTATTACTGTCACTATCACTATCACTATCACTATCGCTCACACTCACGCTCACACCCACATTCACTCTCATTCTCACCTTCACTGTAAGAGTGAGAGTGAGAGTGTAAATGTGAGTAAGCAAGAGAGTGGGGACAAAGGGATTGATATAAATTGGACATCGGCTAAAACGACCCCCCCCCCCCTCTCTCTCTCTCTCTCTCTCTCTCTCTCTCTCTCTCTCTCTCTCTCTCTCTCTCTCTCTCATCTCTCTATCTCCATCTCCATCTCCATCTCCATCTCCATCTCCATCTCCATCTCCATCTCCATCTCCATCTCCATCTCCATCTCCATCTCCATCTCCATCTCCATCTCCATCTCCATCTCCATCTCCATCTCCATCTCCATCTCCATCTCCATCTCCATCTCCATCTCCATCTCCATCTCCATCTCCATCTCCATCTCCATCTCCATCTCCATCTCCATCTCCATCTCCATCTCCATCTCCATCTCCATCTCCATCTCCATCTCCATCTCCATCTCCATCTCCATCTCCATCTCCATCTCCATCTCCATCTCCATCTCCATCTCCATCTCCATCTCCATCTCCATCTCTATCTCCATCTCCATCTCCATCTCTCTCTCTCTCTCTCTCTCTCTCTCTCTCTCTCTCTCTCTCTCTCTCTCTCTTTCTCTCTATCTCACTCATTCTCTCTTCACATCTTCCGCTGTATCTTCTCCCTCCCCGTGTTGGAATTCTGCAGAGATCGAGCCAATCTGCTTGTCCGGTCTGATCTCCCAGTAAGCCATGGTTGTTGGTGCTGTTTCTCCAGCAGGAATTATGTCAGGTCACATTATGGTAGTTGGTTTCATGTGTGACGTACAGTTATCATCGTGACTGCCGTAGCCTATGGCTATAACCCAGGGCGTCGCCACCGTGGGGGGGGCAGCGGGAAAGTCGCTCCCTGCAGTGAGACCCCCCCTTGAAATTTGAGGAGGCCCATATCCGGAAATGTGCACAGCAAAAAAGGTGAGCAAGGGGACTGACGGGACAGTAAATCATGCCGTCAAGGAAGCCCCAATACTGGCAACGAGGCCCCCAGGAAATCTAATCAGGTCCATATAAGAGACGTAGGACAGAGATTGGGAGGAGACCCCCCGGACGAAAAGGATGCTACCGAGACGGCCAAGAAGCCACCCAGGTTGGACAGGAAGGCTTCCGATTGGTGGCAGGATATTCTTAATTTGGAAAACGAGGCCCCCAAGATGGAAGAGGAGGCCCCTACAATATAAAATAAGGACATATGATTGGAGAGATTTATCCGGTCGCAAGAGGGGGACCCACGATGGGTAGGACGGTCTCCGCAGGAATGAGAGAAGGCCACTGAGACCAGCCAGACGAGGCCAATATTTTGGAAGAGGAGGACCCTAGGAGAGAAGATTTGGGACAAGGACGCAAAAGCACCCTGCTAAACGGATAATGAGGCTCCAAACACATGAGGAGGCCTCCAAGACGTGATATGAGGCTCCTAATTGGACAAAAAGAGTCACCTAGGAGATGATAGGAGGCCCCAGAAATCAAGGGAGTGCCAAAAATTGGCACGGAGGTCCCCAGGATTGCAAAGGAGGCCCCAATACGAGAAGGAAGGCCCCAGCAAATGAGAGGAGGCTCTAAGACGGAACAGAAAGCCAGTGGATGTGAGATGAGGCTTCGGAAACGCAAAAGCAGGCCCCAAAACGGGTAAGGTTCCACCAAGATAGAAAAGGATGATCCAGACACGTGGCAGGTGGCAGGAGGCACCTAATTCGGAAGAAGACGATGCAAAATGGGAAATGAGACCTCATGATGAACGAGGAGGCCCATAAAATAGGAGAGATAAAACTATTGGATAAAAGAGATGGTTTACAGGCGGGAAAGAAGGCTCCAAGACGGGTAAGAACGTTTCCAGGAAATGAGAAGGCCACTGAGATAGGAAAGGTTGCCTGTAATTTGGAAGAGGAGGTACCTGGGAGAGAAGAGGAGCCCACTAGGATATAAGAGGCCACCCTTAAGATGGGCAAAGATCGAATAAAAACGCAGATCAGGAGTCCCCCCAAGACATGAGAGGAGGCCCCTAATTTGACAAAAGAAGGCCTCTAGAAAAGAAAAGGAGGCCCCTGCCGGACTCGAGAGGAGTCCCTCAAGACGGAGTAGGAGGTGTCCAGGACCGAATGACGCCCCGAAGACCGGAGGGAGTTCCCAGGAAATGAGAGAACGCCCTTAATATGGGAGTTGTAGCAGGTATGGAAGGAGGTGAGGTTTCCAAAATTGAAGATCCCCTCAAGATGGGTAGGGCTCTGCCAGGACAAAGAGGGGCCCACGAGGCGTGGCAGGAAGCCCCTAATTTGGCAGAGAATGCCCCTGGAACATGAGAGGAAGCCCCATGCCATGATAAAGGGCCCCATGATGGAAGAGGAGGCCCTCCAAGACGTGAGACGAGGGCAATTGAATATGGTCGAGGATAGGACACACGAGGTGTCATCGAAAACCGGTAAACAAGCTACAGGAATGAGACGAGACGCCCAAGACGCGAGAGTAGGCCTATGATTTCCAAGAAGAAGCCCCTAAGAAATATTAGGAGTCGTGCCGGGTACTTGGAAATCACGATATGGTCCCAAAAGATCCGGTCACGCTTGAAAATCCCTTGAAAATCACGCTGAGCCTGGGGGTGCCAAAAAGTCACGCGCGAACCATGAAAATCACGCCAGGGGCACGACAGGTCGTAGCGTGCCCCAACAGTCTCATTGGGACCAAAATAAATGAAGCCGGGGAAACGAAAACCAATCCGGACATTGATAATCACTCCGGGGCCCCAACAATGACGCCAAAAGCCTCCAAAACGTGTTGGACCCCCAACTAGTGTCGAGGCCACTAAAACTCGCGCTTGGGATCCAAGCAAATGACGTCGGGCTCACAAGATCACATCGGACTAAAAAAAGGTTGCTTCGTACCCCTGAAAAGCACACTGTGGGCCCAAAAGGTCGCGCCGGGGCCAAAAAAGTTGCAGCTGTCCACAAAAATCAATTCTTAACCGGAATGTCACTCTGCTGCCTCAAAAATCGGGTCAATGTCCCTCAAAAGCCGGTTGGGCACCTGAAAAACGTGACAGGGCACCGAAAAATCTCACCGGAAGCTCGAAGAATCGTACCGGGATCCACAAATATCGGCCAAGGACCTTAAACAAATAGAACTCGAGGTCCAAAAAGTTCACACCGAGACTCGATCGAATCGACTCCAGCACCAGAAAATGAAGAAGAGGTCCGGAAAAACTACCCTAAAGGCCCTAAAAAATACTCATTCAGTGGCCGCAGTGGCATATCAAATGGGGAAAATTCCCTCTCCCTCCTGAGATGGATAAGCTCCAAACAATCGTGCCGTGGCCCCAAAAGTCGCATGGGTCCACCAAAACTCGCGTCGGTCCTCAGAATTCGCACAGGGGGCTCCAAATAAATACGGCGGGTCCCAAAAATATCGCTCCGATGCCAGACAATTTGGAACAGGAACCGCCAAAATCGCGTTGAGGCCACAGCTAAGCACAACGCGCCCCGCAAACTCGAACAGCCCCCCAAAAAAAATAGCGCTCGGAACCCACAATTCCCATCGGTAGTCCCACAAATTTGGTCTCGGCATTAAACAAAATTCACGTCGGGCTCCAAAATAAAAATATAAAAGGCGTCTATGGCACAGTGTGACAAATCCCATCGGCATCCGAAACGAATCAAATCGGGAGCCCTCCAAAATAAGGAGGAATTCCACCCCAAAAATAAATGTCCGGGTCAGGAAAATGGCTCTGGAGCACCGAACATATCACCAGATGCCTTCACAAATCGCGTACGCCCCGAAAAAAAACATACGGGAGCTTGCCAAATCGAGGTCGGATATAAAAAAAACATGGCGTCAGTGGCTCAAAAGATCAGGCCGGGATTCGGACTTTAAGAATAAAAATTCAGAAAAGATTTACAAAAATCGCGTTAAGCCCAGAAAACTGGCGTTGGTTCCCCGGAACCACGCGCTTGGGCCCGGTAAGTCGCGATGGAACCCAGAAAAATCGAACCCAAGACCCAAAATCGTACTGGGGCCCCACAAATATGCATCAGAAGCCCCTAATAAACACAACAGGACACTAAAAGCACAACGGGGGCCGAAAATACAACACGCCCTCCAAAGCGCACAGAGTCTCGCAATAAGCGACAGGGCGTTAAAACATGCGTTGCAGCCCTAAATAAACGTGCCGTGAGCTCTAAGAAATACACCGGAAGCTCTCAAGGCATACAGGGGCCATGAGACCGCACAAGGTCTTGAAAAAGAGGCTGGGCTCGCAAAAAGCAACATGGTCCCAAAACGAACAAAAAGGCCGGGCAAGTAAACACATCGGGATCTTCCAAAACGCCCCGACACCTAAAATAATCATCGGCGCAAAAAAAAACAACAAAACCCTAAAAACGAGCAAGGGTTTCGAAAATGTGTTGGGCCCGTAACAAAAATGGATTGGAGCCCTAAGATGCATCCTTAGACGAAGAAAGACGCAACGGGTCCAAAGAAGAACAATGAAGCAGGGCCTAGGGTCGGTAGCCAATCTGGGACCATATTTAACGAAAGATATGAGGTGCATCAAAGCTCAGCGGGTATCCGCATTTCTTAACCACCAGAAAATGTGAGAACTAATAATCGAATTGAATTAATTTAATTTTCGCAGCGAATGCCCATACGAAGCATTCCATCACGTAAAATATGGCGCACGTCTATCATGTGGCAGCAATTAGCAAAACGTAGGAGGCCTAGCAGAAACCGTAGCATCGCACGAAATGTGCGAATGCGCCGAATGCACAAGTTGGGTGTGCACGTGCACGAATGTTGGCGTCGTGGCGACCGGGCGCTACGAACTGGAATGCTTGAAATTGGGACTTGTAGGTTCTAAAAGTTAAAAATTTAGACTTGGAGGACCTAAAAGTGGGTTGATTAGTGGGAGATATCTTTAAGATATGCTGCACCAGCCCCGCCAGCTCGCTGCAATCTAGAGGCCAACGGGAAGATTCTTCTGGTCGAGAAAGCATTAAGATATTGGTTTGCTTTGGCACTTACGTATTTAACCACATATTACTTATTGGCCTGGGATATATATATATATATATATATATATATATATATATATATATATATATATATATATATCTATATATATATATATATATATGTGCCCTGGCATGGCTCAGTTCTCAGCGAAAACAAATTATTGCTATTGCGTTTTGCGTAAATGATGCACCATGCCAAGACCAAACAAAACATCAATATGAAATCATGTTTCCCGTTCCAGAATCATACTAAGAGCTTAAAAAAATAGGATGCCCTAACACAATGGAGGCCCCCTTTCGGGGAACAGGAGGCCCCCTTTCAACATTGCCCCCCCCCTGGAAGAATTTCGTGGCGACGCCACTGGCTATAACAAAGATTAGATTCAGCAAAATTGTGAGTGAATCATTGCAGGTCGGACAATAGTGACGGTGTCAACAAGGTTAGTGGTGACGATAGAGCCAACACGCATAGTGGTGACGATTTTGAAGCCACGTAGCCAAAGCCGTCGGTGTGTATCTTTACATGTTGCGTATTCACCGTTGGCTGTGCGTCAACACTTGTCCGATTCCTAAGAGTAAGCACAGCCCTTTGTTGCCAATATGAAAACACAGACGGCCACCAGGCGGGCTCTGACGACTTCACGTTGTCGACGGCTGTGGTTGGCTTAGCGTTGTCGATGAACTTCTCTTCGATACGTTTTGACATACCTGTTCCCACACCACTTTGACATGTTGCGTCAACATTTTAAGTTCAGATAGTCTACGGTCAACGATTTAGCCAAAGTGAAGTAAGGTCACCTCCGAAAAAGTTCAACCAGTCGTCACGCTCTAACGGATAAAGGTATTTGAATGAAACATTCAGCGTTTGCTTATCTCGAGGGATGAAATAAAACGCACCAGAGGAATATTTGATGTTTTCGTCTTTAAAGACATTCGTTTTATACATTTGCCCCTCAGGGCTAAATCGAAGACTCTTGCAAACGTAAGCACATTTTATGAGGGCATGTTGATTTAAAACAACGCTTTCGGTCCCCCTCTACCCATTATAAAAACAAAAATTCAAGAACATTGAAAACTCAAAATTATGGAAAATGTCCAAGGAACAAAATATTGATTTTTAGGTGGACGAAAATGTTCGGGCCATGGTCGCTTTCGCATTCCTTTTCTGATCCCAATTAGTTTTTTTTAATACCCCACAATAAATTCTCGAAAGCCACAAGCATGATCCCTTAGACCCCCTAAATACGTCACGTTGGGGATTTTGAGGGTAGGTTCGTTCCTACTCGTCGAGCGCTTCCCGATGACACCACTTTCGTGTTCGTGCAACGCTTGGTTTGGAGAATGGACGGGGTATGAAAAGCCCCCGCCCACGGGACGGGGTGTGTAAATCTGACCGGAAAGACGGTGTGAGCTAAAGGTGGTTAAATATCTTTCAAGTGCAATATTAACGAAGTTAACCAAACAGTAATGCATGTAAAACGAAAGCGTACTTCGGGCACAATGCGGCAAATTGGTTACTCGAATCAAATTTATCACACACAAAAAACCTTCGAGTGAATCCAAATCCAACAAAACAAAACAAATGCCACATGAGGTCAGTATAGGTCAGTGACCTGAACATGCCTCTTCAGGTAGCATCAGTTTCATATGACATTGAACTGCGCACTGGGGTACTTCTATAGAACAGAACCGAGGTGTCGCTGCCATCAGACTTCCCCAACATTTACAGCAGACCACAGGGCGTCCAGCCGTATCCAATACGCATAATATGTATCAACTTGGTTGGTTGATGTTTGATCAACAACTTTGTTTGTTGATGTTGTTATCAACATCAACTCTGATGACGTGAACATTTACCACAAGCGACGGCATCTCGTTCACATTCTCCGAGGCTCACCCATGCGAGCCAACCAATGCGTAGCCGACGGCGAGTTTTCTGTGTTTCTCTTTATAGATCGCCAGCGGGGAGAGGAAGCTTTCATGTGTCAAAGTGGAATCGGCCGACCGCAATGACGATAGTTAACGGGGGCTTCTCTTATAACTGCACTAGGCATGATAACCGGACATGCGCTAAACTCATCCGAATTCCACCTCACCTTGCCACTCCGAGCACGATGGTGTTGCCGGCGCTCTTGAACAGGTCCAGCGCCTCCTGGTGGCTGAACGCGGAAACATCCTGGCCTTTGATGGCGGTGATGACGTCACCGACCCTCAGCACGCCTTCCGACGCAGTGCCGGCAATTACCTGCCGGAAGAAAAACGGTGACGTCTTCACATCACCTGCAGCGAGCGCCAAGACGCCAAGGATGGCAATTATAGCTCTGCGAAGGTCTTCTGCGCTGAAATATAGCCGTAATGGTGAAACAGGCACCACGGAGCATTCAGAGTCGCCTGAACGCGCCCAGTCTCTCTGGTCAGCTCCTCAGACCCAATTTCCGGTGGAGGGGGGGGGGGGGCATTAAAGGTCCAAGCCATCTAACTTCCAAGCTAAGCGTTGCACGAAAACCAACCGGTTATGATCGGAAAGTCCTTGACGAATAGTGTCTGAGAATGTTCTTACTTTTTATTGTTATATAATTTTGGAAACCAAAATATGGTTATTGAGAAAACTTAAAAGTCAACTCCAATTTATATCTGGATATTAGGTTATTTAGGTCGTGCAATGCAATACCCTCACAGGTCACGACAACATGAAGTAAGTTCCAACAGCAGCAATGTCTAAAGTCCCAACAGCAGCAGTGTCTAAATAGGTTTAGCCAACATTACGCACTATGTCTTGACCTGACCTCAGATTGCTTAACGGAAGTGAAACAAATTCGACCAGGAACTTCTGATGTCTCTGCTTACATACCAAGATAACCATGAGGTTGCAAGAACATATGCATTCTTAAGGTAGAAAGTTGGCTCAATCTCGGTCAAAATTAGCCATGACCTCAGGTCACTGACTTGACCTGAAACAAAAATCCGACAGATACGTTTTGTAGGGGCGATAACCAATTGCATTCACGTAGTAAGTTTCATTCAGTATCTTTTTATTGCTATGAGTTCTCGATCCTCAAACATTCTTAGACGTAGTCCTCTTTGACCTGAGCCAGATCATTGCACGTACGTGACCTGAGGTTAAGATTTTCACATAAGACCTAAAAGCGATCAAGGAAAAGGTACTACAAATTTTGCGTCGTTGCGCACCTACGTTTTTGGAATATCGCTAGGGAAAATGCATTACGGAAACATCATGACACCCCTCCCCCATAGAATATAACTGTATTTTTTAACGATGTTCGTTCATAATTTACCAGAAGGTACGGCTCTCAACAAACGTAATGGTAGGTATTAGATCCAACCCAAAATCATGTTGCAACACCGTAGCCATTAAGTGTTTGACTTTAACACTGCCGAAGACAAACTGACTCCGCTGTGGAGTCGGCTGACGGCTCGACCGACATCCGGGACTGACATCGGAGACTGACATCGGGACAGACACCACGGCTGGACACTAGCCAGCCATGGTGCCACCGATCTGCAGGGACGGATGTCGTGCGTCCCCGGGACTGGACCGGAACCCCGGCTCCCGGGACACTGACCAACTGTGACGTCACCGATGTGCAGGGACGGATGTCGTGCGTCCCCGGGACTGAACCGGAACCCCGGCTCCCGGGACACTAACCAACTGTGATGTCGCCGATCTGCAGGGGCGGAGGCCGTGCGTCCCCGGGACTTAATCTGAGCCCTGGCTCCTGGACCAATCAGTCAGTTCGAGTCCGCTGTCCGCTGCGGCTGTGATACCTGCCCTGTGATGCCTGCCCTGTGATACCTGTCCTGCCCTGCCCTGCCCTGTGATACCTGATCGGATTCCGCTGCGCTATTACCACTTATCGTCGCTCAACCAGTGCCTGCATAGGAGTTTTATGCAGGCATCAATAATGTGCATTATTCGTGATAAATGGCTCACAAATCTATTCTTGCGTCTTTTGCGCTTTTCAGTATCAAACAATCCTGTCATGGAACAGGAAAGGATGCAATTTGAAATATATCACATATCTAAAATGTACATCAGTGATTTGTCCGCCAATGTTCCTCTGCCCCAAAAGCCGTGTCTTGCGTTAGCATATCAAAGTAACATGGAAAGTACATTGAATACGAAAATTATCATGTCAAAGGTTTGCAGGCATATTCATCACTAAGTAAGTAAACATCACTATAGCATCTACGCACCCCATAATATAATGTCCCTCTCTCATAATACAGCTTTACTTATGATAGCTAGGATATTATGTTTATATTTCTGGGAAAATGAGCCTGACGAAATCATTTCCGGACTGATGCGCTAGCTTGATGTCGCATGATGTGATCGGAACACTCAAGGTGCAGCTCGTGTTCAACTTCGTGGCCAGACTACGCGGTCTTCGGCGTATGCAACAGCGCCGGCGTTTTTCTAGTTGGTTAAGGGATCGTGATACACGGTCATAAGGGACCGTGATACACGATCCCTCGGTTGGTGTTCCTGCCCACGTGTGTCCACTAATCAGTGATAAATTATTCGTGAAATAGGGTGGAATACACCACTTAATGCACACTCAGTCGACATCCTTCTCAAAGAAGGATCGACATCGTGCTACTTGACGCGTGCTGACGGCTCGATTCCTCGTTTCTAACAGTATCTCGAAATAAGTATGCTCATGCTCACCATAAGGGATCGATGCGTGGGAAATACACGAACATGTCCAATCGTAATTTCAGGTAAAAGATTACCTATGATGTTATTTTGTAACAACAGGAGTTTATATCATAGGTATTTTTCTCGCTAATCCGAATATAGCTCTTCTTATATTAGTTATGTCAAAACGAACAAAAAGGTACAGTCGAAAGTACACTATTGGCTTTAATGCGGGCTGGAAAGACAAACAGTATTTTAAATGACACTAACTCCATGACAAGTTTCTACATCGTATTGTACTTGTTTCGACATCGCACACCTGACGAAAAACCATTATTTTAACACTGCCACTAATCCCTCTTCAGCTGGACATCTAGCTCCACGGCGCTGACTGCGGTAACCACGGCGCAACAGTCGTACAGGCGCAGCGTACAGCCGTGCTGTATATTCTAGTATGCAACCCCACACTCTTTCCCGACACCTTCCACCATTTTTCACATCCAAACGAGAAAATGGGCAGCAAGCTGAAAGGATGGCAAGGCCTGTGACAAGCAGAGCTCATTACTCTGTACGGCTTCCAACGCATCATCCGTCACATTACAGCGCCAATATCGCCCGTCTCGCGCATCCGCCTCGGGAAAAACTCAACTTGCACTCCGCCCAACCGCCATCACGTGCCATGAGCTCTCCGTCGGCAACAATAACCTGTCATACAATCGCAATTCACCTTCATCAAGCGATGCAGTTCGCCGCACGCTGACCAATCAGACGCCTACGCGTGGCGGTGGCGGCGGCAGGCGTCTCTCACCCCTACAGACAGCCAGCGGTCACCGGCCCGGGTGACAAGGTCACCGCGAGCTCGCGGCCGCCAGCCAGCGGCGATTTCTTGGCTGTTCAGTGGACGGGGACGTTGGAGGGCGGTGGGGGTGGGGGGAAGGGCAGTTGCTCCAAGTCGCTCGCGGCCGTCGTGGATCGAGAGACAAACGCTCAGCTGGCGGGCTAGCAACAGTCGGTACAGGACAAGGGTCATGTCATTGCGTGGGAAATGCCTATTCCTCCCGACAGTGCTGCAGCGAGTTGAGGAACATGTGCCAGTGCGCTTGGTGTCTCCAGGCTGGCGAACACCAGCGGACACAGTTCATAAAGTTCACAAACTATTGTCCTCGGACATACCTAGCCTGTCAGCTTTGCCAGTTGGTGCAGATATCAGTGGCAGGGTATAGTGGGGCGACCGAGAGGTTAGAGAGACCCGATAAGAAGTGGGGAGAGTCGCGGTGAGTGAGACCGGAACAATCTGCTGTCTGCTCATGGTGCCATACGTGCCGTGGGCGCCCGTCACATGTGACACATGGTGCAGCGCCACATGTGCCGTGGGCGCTTTACATGTGTCATGGGTGCTCATCACAAGTGGCACATGTGGCACATGGTGCAGCGCCACATGTGCCGTGGTTGCTGCCCCATGTCACTCACTGATATCACACACCAATACTGATACCGACGGAAACCCATCATACTAGCGCTTCCGCAAAAAAAATATATAGTTTAAATATTCCTAGTGACAACCATTTCGAACCTTCGGACAGCAAAATGCATTTCTTATAAGTTGCGTCTGGGAATCCGGTGTCATTGGAGATCGTACCGCGGCCAAAATATTCCGCATTTAATCACATATGCCTGGTCAGCGGCAGCACACAGGGGAGTAGAGTGCCAGGGCCGGCCGCGAAGGCGGTGCTCAGCCCCAAGGGCACTCATGCGGGGCGTGTCAGCTCCAGACGAATCACCGCAAGTGCCACAAGTGTCTTCGGCTCTTGCTTCAGCATGCTATCCGTGTCTTTACGTTCGCTGCGGGTGTATGGCGGTCACGTCTCCCAGTACCGCTGCGGGTGTATGGCAGTCACGTCTCCCAGTACCGCCACGGGTGTATGGCGGTCACGTCTCCCAGTACCGCCACGGGTGTATGGCGGTCACGTCTCCCAGTATCGCTGCGGGTGTATGGCGGTCACGTCTCCCAGTACCGCTACGGGTGTATGGCGGTCACGTCTCCCAGTACCGCTGCGGGTGCAGTGCGGTCACATCTTCCAGTACCGCTGCGGGTGTATGGCGGTCACGTCTCCCAGTACCGCTGCGGGTGTATGGCGGTCACGTCTCCCAGTACCGCTGCGGGTGTATGGCGGTCACGTCTCCCAGTACCGCTGCGGGTGTATGGCGGTCACGTCTCCCAGTACCGCTGCGGGTGTATGGCGGTCACGTCTCCCAGTACCGCTGCGGGTGTATGGCGGTCATTCACCGGGTGTATGGCGGTCACGTCTCCCAGTACCGCTGCGGGTGTATGGCGGTCACGTCTCCCAGTACCGCTGCGGGTGTATGGCGGTCACGTCTCCCAGTACCGCTACGGGTGTATGGCGGTCACGTCTCCCAGTACCGCTGCGGGTGTATGGCGGTCACGTCTCCCAGTACCGCTGCGGGTGTATGGCGGTCACGTCTCCCAGTACCGCTGCGGGTGTATGTGCTGGTTGCGGTCACGTCTTCCAGTACCGCTGCGGGTGTATGGCGGTCACGTCTCCCAGTACCGCCACGGGTGTATGGCGGTCACGTCTCCCAGTACCGCTGCGGGTGTATGGCGGTCACGTCTCCCAGTACCGCTGCGGGTGTATGGCGGTCACGTCTCCCAGTACCGCTGCGGGTGTATGGCGGTCACGTCTCCCAGTACCGCCACGGGTGTATGGCGGTCACGTCTCCCAGTACCGCTGCGGGTGTATGGCGGTCACGTCTCCCAGTACCGCTGCGGGTGTATGGCGGTCACGTCTCCCAGTACCGCCACGGGTGTATGGCGGTCACGTCTCCCAGTACCGCTGCGGGTGTATGGCGGTCACGTCTCCCAGTACCGCTACGCGTGTATGGCGGTCACATCTCCCAGTACCGCTGCGGGTGTATTGCGGTCACATCTTCCAGTACCGCTGCGGGTGTATGGCGGTCACGTCTCCCAGTACCGCTGCGGGTGTATGGCGTTCACGTCTCCCAGTACCGCCACGGGTGTATGGCGGTCACGTCTCCCAGTACCGCTGCGGGTGTATGGCGGTCACGTCTCCCAGTACCGCTGCGGGTGTATGGCGGTCACGTCTCCCAGTACCGCCACGGGTGTATGGCGGTCACGTCTCCCAGTACCGCTGCGGGTGTATGGCGGTCACGTCTCCCAGTACCGCTGCGGGTGTATGGCGGTCACGTCTCCCAGTACCGCTGCGGGTGTATGGCGGTCACGTCTCCCAGTACCGCTGCGGGTGTATGGCTGCACTGGTTCAGGTTGTCGGCTGGATTGGTTCGGGTTAGCAGCTGCACTTGTTTGGGTTCGCAGTTGCACTGGTTCGAATTGGCAGCTGTACTGGTTCAGGTTGTCAGTCGTCAGTTGTTCAGGTTCGGGGTTGTCAGCTGTGTGATGATGTGTGTTGACCCACATTCGATATGACACCACTCAGTACCTGGCGCCGCCTCTGCGCGCGGTCCGCCGCCCCGGGGCATGCTGACTGATTCGTTGTCCCGTGACCCGAGTGCTCAGTACACCAGTTGGTACCGGACCGCCGCCGAGTATATTACAAGCTGCACTGGTTCGGGATGTCACCTGCGCTGGTTCGGGTTGGCAGCTGTGGAGGACGACTGCTGTCGCTGTGGATTGTAGTAGAGCATGGGAGGGGGGGCGACTGGTCACAAACCCTTACTCCAACAAGCATACCTCCGGGATTCTGTCTCTGTATCTGAAGTTTCCCTACTCTACTCTGTCCCCTCTCCATCCCTCACTTCCCCTATTTTTCTCCCCTATATCTATTTACATTTATTTCTCATTCTCCCCATCTCTCTTTCTACATCTATATTATTTATATCTCTCTACCTCCCTAACTCTACATCTGATATTTTCCTAACTTCCTATATAGCTACTTAGCTGTCTATTCTATATATATATATATATATATATATATATATATATATATATATATATATATATATATATATATATATATATCTCTCTCTCTCTATCTCTCTCTCTCTCTGTCTGTCTCTCTCTCTCTCCCTCTTTCTCTCTCTCTCTCTCTCTCTCTCTCTCTCTCTTTTTTTTTCTCTCTCTCTCTCTCTCTCTCTCTCTCTCTCTTGCACAGCGAAAACATGTTTATTTCATATAGATTGCGAGCACTTGGAAGGAAATTTGGTGCAGGTAATTGGCAAGGAGCAACGTTTAAAGAGCAACGTTTCATTCTGAGCTAAATAAGGAGTACATATTCAAAACGCTGCAACAATAACACTTCGTGCAGTTTGTCAGCATCAGCTTGACGGTGGGTCCGAGCCGTATTTCATGGTACACTTCTTTCGCATGTGCACTCGCAAGTGGACGAGCTTGCCAGTCCCCCAGCTGATGTATATTCATTAAAGTTTCTTCAGAGCCCGGTTACTCATTTCTGCCCCGAGTGGTAGCCGGCTCCACACGACTTGCTTCACAAGTCGTTAATTTCGGCCTCCGATGCCACAGGGGAATATTCCGCCGCACACAAATAGCGTTCGATGGCGATCACGTCAAGCAGTCGAGTGACTCTTGAGCGAGAGAGAGAGAGAGAGAGAGAGAGAGAGAGAGAGAGAGAGAGAGAGAGAGAGAGAGAGAGAGAGAGACAGAGAGAGAGAGAGAGAGAGAGAGAGAGAGAGAGAGAGACAGAGACAGAGACAGAGACAGAGACATAGACATAGACAGAGACAGAGACAGAGACGTGGACGTGGACGTGGACGTGGACGTGGACGTGGACGTGGACGTGGACGTGGACGTGGACGTGGACGTGGACGTGGACGTGGACGTGGACGTGGACGTGGACGTGGACGTGGACGCGTGGACGTGACGTGGACGTGGACGTGGACGTGGACGTGGACGTGGACGTGGACGTGGACGTGGACGTGGACGTGGACGTGGACGTGGACGTGGACGTGGACGTGGACGTGACGTGGACGTGGACGTGGACGTGGACGTGGACGTGGACGTGGACGTGGACGTGGACGTGGACGTGGACGTGGACGTGGACGTGGACGTGGACAGAGACAGAGACAGAGACAGAGACAGAGACAGAGACAGAGACAGAGACAGAGACAGAGACAGAGACAGAGAGAGAGAGAGAGAGAGAGAGAGAGAGAGAGAGAGAGAGAGAGAGAGAGAGAGATCCAACGTTCCACTGCTGAAATTGATAGCGGAATGCACCAGGTGGAGCCAGAGTGCACGATATCCAGATGTAAACTTGCCTTGTGATGGACTGATTACGTGACATTGAGTGGTGGCAGACTAACCGCAGCAGCCAGCGATCCAGCCAGACACGGTGGCCCCAGGTGCTTCGTGTTGGTTCTCAGCTGTGTTCAGCTTCAAGCAATTAATGCAGCCGATGAAAACCGCACGCAGGTGCTTTTGAACGTTCCGCATGCATATTTCGTTCGCAATGAATCAATTCGCTGGCTTATCAGAACACGAGCACAGGCTGAACAGTATTTTGCATTGACCATTGACCGATCACTCCATTGTGAAGTTCAAGTTCAAGGGCATAGCGAAGGATTAGGGTACTGCCAATCCAGCGGCACTCCCCGGGTAGCCGCGTGCCTCTGTACCGTTCAGCTGGATGTGGCCCGACACTCCCCGGGTAGCCGCGTGCCTCTGTACTGTTCAGCTGGATGTGGCCTGACACTCCCCGGGTAGCCGCGTGCCTCTGTACTGTTCAGCTGGATGTGGCGCGATACTCCGCGGGTAGCCGCGTGCCTCTGTACTGTTCAGCTGGATGTGGCGCGACACTCCGCGGGTAGCCGCGTGCCTATGTACTGTTCAGCGGATGTGGCCCGACACTCCCCGGGTAGCCGCGTGCCTCTGTACTGTTCAGCGTGATGTGGCCCGACACTCCCCGGGTAGCCGCGTGCCTCTGTACTGTTCAGCTGGATGTGGCCCGACACTCCCCGGGTAGCCGCGTGCCTCTGTACTGTTCAGCTGGATGTGGCCCGACACTCCCCGGATAGCCGCGTGCCTGCTGGATGTGGCCCGACACTCCCGGGTAGCCGCGTGCCTCTGTACTGTTCAGCTGGATGTGGCCCGACACTCCCCGGGTAGCCGCGTGCCTCTGTACTGTTCAGCTGGATGTGGCCCGACACTCCCCGGGTAGCCGCGTGCCTCTGTACTGTTCAGCTGGATGTGGCCCGACACTCCCCGGGTAGCCGCGTGCCTCTGTACTGTTCAGCTGGATGTGGCCCGACACTTATCGGGTAGCCGCGTGCCTCTGTACCGTTCAGCTGGATATACCTCGTCATAGAGTCGTACAGACAATGAATGTTCAGACTTAAGAGTCACAAGGCCCATCTGGGTCCAGCCCATAAAGGGAAGATACATCAAGCCGGGACAAAAAAAAACATCTTAACCAGTACTATATTATCGATGCTAAAGAAGCTGCCTACTGACAACTTACCCGCCCACTCACCTATTAACATAAATATCACCCCATCCACCTCCAATTTCGGGTAAAAACAAGGTTATTCGACATTAAAAACTTGTCAATCCCGTTTTTAAACCAATTAACTGAGGGATTCCCCACAACATCAGCAGGCAGCATATTCCATTCATCAGCCACCCTGGAACTGAAAACCTGTTGTCGCTTAACTGTCCAACACCTTGACTTGTCAAACCTAAATGGATGACTTCTATGTGATAACCTGGATAGACGAAAATATTTCAGATTGACCCTACCCATTTAATGATTTGATACGATTCAATCATATCACCACATAATCGCATATACTTGAGTGAATACATATCTAATGCCATTAGGCCTTCTCCATATTCTGAGTTACCTAGTCCACCGATGAGTCTAGTGGTTTTGCGCTGTAATCTTTCTAGAGTATATATTTATCTTTCTAAGTAAGGGCTCCATGCCTGTGCAGAACATTCCAAGTGGGGTCGCATGTAGACTAAGCACAGTTTTTCATGACTTCTTTGCTTTTATGCCTCGCTGTCCTATTAACCCGTCTTTCCGGTCAGATCCGTACACCCCGTCTCGGGGGGGGTGATACAATCCCCTCTAATCTCCAAACTAATCGTCGCACGAAAACGAAAGAGATGTCATCGGAAAGCGCTCGACGACTAGGGCCAGAAACCACCCTCAAAACTTTACCCCCCCACAAAAAGGGACGCCTCTGGGGAGTTCATTTGGGGGGGGGGCGATTTGACAAAAACAAATTATTGGGAATCAGAAAAGGAACTTGAAATCGACCATGGCCATAACATGTTTGTCAACCATAAAATCAACATTTTAAGTTGTTGAAATTTCAAAATTTTGAGGATTCAATTATCTTTAATTTTTGTTTTTCTAATGGGTAGAGGGGACATCAAACCGTTATTTTAAGTCAACTTATTCTCATAAAAAATGCTTACTTTAGCCTGAACCTTCCATTTTATTCCTTATGGGCGAATATGCCAAAAACCAAGAAGTAATGAAAAAACAGCTTTTTTAAATCAAGGCATTCCTCTGGTGCGTTTTCTTCCATCCCTAAAGATAAGCAAACGCTGAAAGTTGCATTCCAATGTCTTTATCCGTTAAAGCGTGACGACTGGTTGAACTTTTCTGGAGTTGATCTCACTTGACCTTGACTAACTCGTTGATCCTAGATGACCTGACCTCAACATTTTTACATAGCATGCCAAATCGACATGGGAAAAGGTATGCCAAATTTCGGCGCGCTGCCGCGCGCCGTTATTTCCCTATCGGCGGAGAACCTTATGGGGGCTTATCAACCTCGCTCCCCCTCCGAGACGGGCGGGTTAATGATTTCCAGCATTCTGATTACCCTGTTCCTGGCTGAGGTGCTTTTTTGTTCTACTTTAAGGTCATTCGAAACCAACACACCTAAGTATATGTCCTATTCAATAACATCCAGTTCCCTACCTCCCATTGTATACCTGAAAATCTCACCTCCATTCCCCAGATGCATAACCTTACACTGTTCATACCTGAACGACATCTTTCAGTGATTATCCCACTTTCAGGTCCTCCAAGTCTAGTTGAATATTATTAGATTGATCACCATTGGTAGCCACTCCTACCAGCGTGTTGTCATCAGCAAATTTGAACACCCTATTTCTCAGCCATACCGCAATGTTGTTCACGAAGATGACAAAGATAAATTGACCTTGCACAGAGCCCTGTGGCATTCCACTCACAACATCCTTCCATTCGGATTTACATATATTTCACACTGCACTTTGTTTCCATCCCCTTAACCATGCTTGAATCCAACCCATAACTTTTCCATCAATCTCATGCTGCCCTAGTTGATGAATTAGACGCATGTGTGGAACTTTATCAAAGGCTTCACCAAAATTTCAGTATACAACATCAATCCCGCTCTGATTGTCTATTTCTCTAGTTACATACTCCATGACCTGCGAGCTAGGACGTGTCGAAGAACGGATCATCTTCCTCATCAACTGCAGACAGGAAAGGCTCTACCCCAGCTTCATAGCCTCCAAGGTACATAGTTTGTTTCTGGTTTGGAGTTTCTTTAAGTGTCTGCACCACTGAGGAGGCTTTTCTGCATACCACGTGTCTTTTAGCACGTTTTTTTCCCGCGTGCGTTTTTTTCAATTGTTAAGCTTGACATTTTTATATCACTCCTGACGATGGCCCCTGGTCGAAACGTTGAGTAATAAAGTATTATCCTTAACGTTACTTTTGATGTCAACTCAGCACCTCCTGGTATACTGAAGGTCGTATATTTTCTTTACACGCAATGCCTAAAACCCAGGAGCATCTAAGAGCCATTCTTCGTTGTATTAAACTAGGCCAGTTAAACAATATCTACCAGAACGAAATCCTGTTGAGTAGCCCAGAGATTGTGCCTATCTGGATGAGTCTGAACATTCTCTTTAGCCAGTTTTTTCCCACTCCCTTGTAAACTATTGAGGTCAGACTGACACGATCTTGTCGTTCGTCAGTCAGACACGATACGACGCGGTGCGCCTTACGTCACGGCACGACACATTGCGATATACGACACGACACGACACGACGCAGTACCACATATGATATGACACATAACAGAGCGATATACGAAACGACACAACACAGTGTGACACATGACACGGCATGGCACAGTGCGATATACGACACGACACGACACACTAGCATAAGACGCAACATGACACATTGCGGCATACGGCATGACACAGAACCGTGCGATAAATGGCACGACACGACATCGTAAGATATATGACACGACACGACACAGTGCGACATATCAGACGACACGACACAGTGGGACATATTACACGACACAACACAATGCGATATATGACACGACACAGTGCAATAGATGACACGACACAACACAGTGCGATATATGACACGACACGGCACAGTGCAATAATTGACGCGACACGTCACAGTCCGATATATGACACGACACGACACGACACAGTGCAATAGATGAAATTATACGACGCAGTGTGGTATATGACACGACACGACACAGTGCGGTATATGATAAGACACGACACAGTGCGACATATGACACGACACGACACAGTGTGACATATGACACGACACGACACAGTGCGGTATATGACACGACACGACACAGTGCGACATGTGACACGACACGACACAGTGCGGCATATGACACGACACGACACAGTGCGGCATATGACACGACACGACACAGTGCGGCATATGACACGACACGACACAGTGCAGCATATGACACGACACGACACAGTGCGGTATATGACACGACACGACACAGTGCGGCATATGACACGACACGACACAGTGCGGTATATGACACGACACAGTGCGACATGTGACACGACACGGCACAGTGCGGCATATGACACTACACGACACAGTGCGGTATATGACACGACACAACACAGTGAGACATGTGACACGACACGGCACAGTGCGGCATATGACACGACACGACACAGTGCAGCATATGACACGACACGACACAGTGCGGTATATGACACGACACGACACAGTGCGGTATATGACACGACACAGTGCGACATGTGACACGACACGGCACAGTGCGGCATATGACACTACACGACACAGTGCGGTATATGACACGACACGACACAGTGCGACATGTGACACGACACGACACAGTGCGGCATATGACACGACACGACACAGTGCGGCATATGACACGACACGACACAGTGCGGTATATGACACGACACGACACAGTGCGACATGTGACACGACACGACACAGTGCGACATGTGACACGACACGACACAGTGCGACATGTGACACGACACGACACAGTGCGGTATATGACACGACACGACACAGTGCGGCATATGACACGATAACGTTGTCTTCCTGACTACCGCCAGTCAAGTGCCACCAGGGACGTGGTGCAGGCAGTAGTTGGTGCTCGTGTTTGCGTGAGTGCTCACGTTTATGTAGGTGCTCGCGTTTGGCTGACGACGTGCTTCGTTTTTGGTCACGATATGCTATCGAAAAATGTTCAGCGACGCAATTTTGGTCGGGTACAGGAACAAAAATGTAGGATTATTTCCTTCATCATCGCTCGACATATAACCTAAATCGTAGCCTTCACTATTATTGGCCTTTGTCCGTTCATGACGAACTTAACATATACGAAACAAGTAATTTCGAAGTTCAAACTCTAGGCAATTATACACTCCGAGTGGCTGTGGGCCTCCCAGGGGATGCGTTCATTAAATATGGTGGGGATGCGCCATACAATTGGCATAGTCCCATAGTTGTGGGAAAGTTTTCAGATATCACCCAGGCAACCGTACAACAAACTATAATTGGGTTGATGGGGAGCAGCAATGTCCAATTACACGACGCAGGTAGATGGCGATGCTGTTGTGCCGGTACTTGTCCGCGCAAATACAGCCTCGCGACGGAAACCTTTTTGTCTGCGCTTGGTACTCGACGTTGGAAACTGGGGTGCGACACGACATCATTACCTGTCCGGATCAGTTATGGGTGCGACGACCGCCATCCTCGAGAAGCGCACGTTGCTATCACACTGTTTCATCACGGCCATTGGGGCGTGGATGATGAGAGGCTAGAGCGTTGCACTCTGGATAAAAAGGTCCCGGGTTCAATGATCGCACCGCTCCGACATTTACCAGTCCCGCGGCCCACCGGCGAAACAGTGTGGCAGGCGCCGGTAAGAAATGAAGGCATCAAGTGCGTCGTGAATCACCCAATGAAAAAGGAAGAAACAGTCACAGGCGTTAAATGCATCACGATTGGTCGTCCGATCCCGTGAGCGCCAGATATCCGTGCCTCGTGTGAAGTTATCCCTTACTGTCTACTTTAATTTCGAGTCACATAAAGATCGCCATGGATTTTACCGTTGAGTTTTATTTCAGCATTTACGGTGGACCGAAACGACAGCACTTTCTGCGCACCGTTGTTCACGGAGATGTTGTCGAAATATGTTTAATGTGACCCAATTATGTTGTGTTCGGTCATAGCAATCAGAATGTGGAAACTACGACGGAGGCCAGGCGACTCACTGCACCCACGACAATAACCTACCTGACCAGATCTAGGTTAGCCAAGAAAGGGTACACGCAAATGTTCCGAGTGACTCAGAACGTTCACGGATGGGGCTACCTCCTGTCCTTTGATACATCTCTCTATCTAGCTTATGCTAGAAGTTGGTGGGGTGGGGGTGGGGTGAACTTGGACTCCACCACCGTCCCGTCCCCACGTACCGCGAAGGTATAAAATTACGCAGCAACGACAAGGTACAAACTTAAATATTGCCTCCATGTGTTCCCGCCGTCTATCCTGGCTTCAATTTTCGCATTGCCTTTCAAGTCTGGTTTCTCCGTATTCCCACCGATACCTTTGCAGCGCCACCCATCGCTGCTATGCCATCGGTGTTCTCCCTGATGGTCGCCTCCACCACCTGGTCGCGGGCTGAACGTGGCCAAACTCTATCCTCGGTGTCCTCCCTGATCGTCGCTCCTGTAGTGGAACTGGCAGTGGACCGGGCGTGGTTGACCTCACGCATCACCATCACCACCGCCGTCGCCAGCGTCCGTACAGGCCCGGCACCACAGGACTGCTGACAGCGTGAGAATCGACCCCGTGTCATGTGCGCGGCCCTCATCATCGGCTCGTAAGGGTGGTCGGTCGGCCGGTCGGTCGGTCGGTCGGTCGGTCGTAAAGGTGGCCGCCGGTCCGGCCGGCTCGCCGCCAGCCTTCTCCCGGGAGTGCCTGAGCGAAGCCATGGCGAGCGCGGCGTGACCTCTGTGACCTCTGTGACACCACGCGACCTCTGGCGTCGCCTGGGGAGGCCGTGAGCGGGCCGAGCCGGCGGCAGAGTCCGGCAGTCCGGCCCGAATGACGTCATTGGTGGCCAGCCGCCGTGTCGTCAGAATGGCCGAATGGGCAGGAACGGTCGCTGTTGTCGCGGCGGAGAAGCGCCGAGCGAAATCGCGCCCACGATGGTGGGTTCGAGCGACGAACTCACTGATGGGAAATGTTTATTTTGTTCGTGGGTCTGTAGCTTTCAATCACACAGTTTTGTGATGATTGTTGGTTTACGGTGAGTCGATTGTTGGGTCACAGTGTCACTGATCTTGCACTCCCGTTGGTCGCGAGCGAAGAGCTGAAACAGGTAGGATTCGAACCCACAACCGTCTGGTTGGAAGACGAGCACCTCATCCCTAGACTCCCTCCCGCAGTCACACAAACTTAGTATAGTTGTTCTGCAACCTTACGAATTACATACACAAAATAACGCCATCGGAGTTGAATGTACTTCGGCAGAGCATTATAATGCGTTTATCAATGACCGACAGCGCAGGTGGAGGATAGGGACATTTGTTTTTTGTTCCCGTTGCCACTGGGTTACACCTTTCAATTAGGACGTGCGGACAGACTAGTTTGTTGTCCGCA